>PVJH01035710.1:0-19434 GCA_004026705.1 Nesogale talazaci
AGGCCTGTCTGAGAAAAGGATCTGATGATCCCCTGGGGTTAGACGCCATGTCAAGTGGATAACGACATTAATTCTACCCTCAGATTGGGTCAAGAGGAAAATGTTGCAATATTTGCATCTGTTATTAATCTTTCTTTTTTCCTCTTATAAATGATCAGAGTTTTAAAAAACAATAATGAGCCCCGCATTGTAAATGGCCATTAAAACCAACACATTGAAATCATATGTTAATTTTTGGCCAAGCATTTTAAACAGCTACATTTCCATCATCAGTACAGTGCAAGACCCAGAAAGCCTAGAGATTGGATCAGGTCTCTCGGGCATCTCTCTAGAAAGCAGTAGAGGTACAGTTACTCAGCGTCTGTGTTCTCCAACACCTCTCTAGTCATGCCTGCGCTAGACTCACGGTAAAAAATGTGCACTCCCAAGTCGAAAAGAATAAGTCAGTAAACCCTCTTGATTCTCTCTCTACCCTCACCCCCCAAAGCACACTCCTCCTGTTATTTAGTCGATGGTAGTAAAGGTCTTTAACTTGCATTGGCTTACGTGGCATAATAGTTACGTGATGGGCTGCTCACTGCAAGGTCAGCAGTTTGAAACCAGCAGTCGCTCAGCAGGAGAGACACTCTGCTCCCCTCAAGGATTATATTCCCAGAATCCCACAGGGGCAGTTCTACTCTGTCTTGTCAGGTCTTCTTGAGTTAGCATCAACTCCATGGCAGCGCGAAAGAGACACCAACCTGAGAGTAAAGGTGTCCTGTTGAGGGTGATGGATTTAAGTTTTTATTTTTGGAAGAGGAGGCTCCATAGTAACGTACTCCAGCATTCTCCTTTTCCAAATCAATAATGGCGTGCCTTACATCTTGCCAAAGATCTCAAAAGGGGTGATGGTTATTTGCTTGAGAGACAGGATGGTGTGGTTTTCAGAAGTACCGCCCTTGGACCTAGACTTCCCGGGTTCTGCAGGGACCTGGCCACATGTTCGCTTGCTGATCTTGGGCATACAAATGAATTCTTCTCTGACCCCGTTAAGGTGGCATAGTGGGCGCTGCATTAGGTGAATTTTTTCGTTGCTGCCCCATTTCCTCCTGCCTTAGAGGTTTCTGTGAGGTAATGTATGTGAAGTCCATAGGATGGTGCCTATTGCTTACTGATCCAGGACGAAGTTGTTCTCATTTGAGCATCTCTGAAACCGGGGTACACCTGGCAGTCGAGGGTGTCTTTCTCCTGTGCTGAGGTGCAGTCTGGCCAGACTGTCATTGCCTGCCCATGTGCAAACGTCGAGCGGCAGCTAGTGCCATTGTTTCAGTTGAGTGTGTGAGGGGATATGAGTGCTACATGTTTTGGGCTATTTTGCTACTGATAATGTCTTTAAAATATTTCATTATGATTTGGCATTAAAACATTGTTGAGTTAAAAAAAATCAAATAAAAAGGACAGAAGCACCGCTGGGAAAGGACATTTGGTATTGGGGAAGAAAACATTGGTCCCTGGAGGGATATGATCCCAATTCCATTGCCCTGGAGTTCATTCCACCTCATCAGGACCCTCTGGGACAAAGAGGAATTGTGCCAGAGGCTGCCACGGCTGCAGGCCTCTGTGACAGTGGCCTGCCATGTCCTTGTTCTATACTGAGATGAGAAAAACAGAATTGCATTTGAAAACGCCAAGCATTGTACTGAAAGCAGCAAAAAACTGTTATATTTTTCTGAATAGGTTAAGTATAAATAAAAAACAAACATAGGTTGGTGAGATTCACCCAAGACATTATGTTTTGGTTTAATTAAAACTTTTTTTAACTAATAGTTCACTTTATAATTGATGGCATTTTGAAATATGGCATCATGTTTCTTCTAAGAAGTCCTTAAGATCAGGGACTTATTATTTTTCAATGCCCATTGTGTGGCTTTATAGTACTATGCAGACGTTTATTTAGCAAGGGAATGAATGAATTGAATATTCCTATGCCCGCACACCTCCCGTCCTGCCCCCCCCCCCCCAAAACACAAACATTTTATTGGGAGCTCTTACAGACATCATGCCATTCCATAGTTCAGTCATATCAAGCACTATTGGACAATTGCTATCACAATCAGTTTCAAAACATTTTCTTTCTTCCATTCCTAGATATCAATTCCCCTTTCCTCCCCTTCCTCACTGTAGCCACCAGCATCTTTATTCTACTTATCTCTACAAGTTCCTTTGGATTTCATATCCAAAAAACCAGGAAAGCCAATAACAAAAATTCAAGAGGGAAGCCCACAATAACAAAATACACCAGTGATAAATCCCAGTATGGAAGAAGGCACCAACAAAAAAAGACAAAAACTAACAACTGTTAGTTTAAAAAGTATTAAAAACAAGATCAGGTCCAAAGTGTCTCTGAGGAGGAGGAATCAAGTGACAAGATTTTAGCCATTCAAGTCAGATTTATCATTTTGATCTCTCTAATAGTCTCTGCTTGGTAATCTGTTTAATCCCACCCCTCGATCAGGGAGGAAATCACCAGAAGCTTACTTCCTGTGTAGATTTCACACTGTATCTTAGACTCCCACTCATCCATAGCTTTCTGTAAACCAGAATCTCACAATTTAGGCTCTGACCCTATTCCCGCTTCCGGCTTCAGATTATATGATTTATAATCCTTTGGTCACAGATGTTGGTGTGCTTCTTCCATGTGGACTTAGTTGACATCTCGCTTACATGGCTGCTTGTTTAGGAACAAGCTTTTATGACCCCAGATGCTATTTTATTTGATAGGTGGGCATGGATGGCTACTATCTTGACTCTCAATCTGATGTATTGCCTCATTTCTTTTCTCTGGGTGAGCAAGTAAATAAAAAGCTCTATTGAAATACACCATTAATGCTTGAAGCTAGCCCACAGGGTGTCAGGTCAAACACACACAGCACTCCATCAAAGAGAGAGCTGGCGATCAGTTTCCATAAAGAGTAATAGTGACAAAAAATGCTGTCAGGCTGTTCTCTGTTGCTTGAAATTAACTCCATGGCACCCATCAACAATGGTTTTTGTGGATGTTTTAAAATATTAAGTGTGTTTAATTTTTTAGGAAATATGAAAACTAGAGGTTTCCTTTAATTGCAGAAGAAAATACTTAAAAAATAGTTGCACTATTACAGTTTTAAAGCATTTACCTAGTAAGAATTGTCTTGTAACACCTATGTTTCTAATTCTAGGAAATGTACATATTTTAATCTTTAGGAATGTATAGTTGCTTGCTTTATGCTTTAGATCTTTGTGTGAGTTACAAACATCCATCCCAAATCCTGAATTGAAAGGTTGAGTTTAGCTTTTAATTTGACATGCAAAAGACCTAGCTTACCTGTTTCTTAAATGTTGTATTTGTAGATCAGTTTAACTATGAATTTTAAAAGTTTTGCCTCAAGTGGAAGCAAATGTTTTATTTCTTGAACAGCTGAGATTCTTTTAGCATTTGGTTAAATGCCAGCACTTGTCACCACATTTTGATTTAACTAGAAGTTTGTGAAATTTTAATCCTCGCATTTAATGTTTAATGGCATAATTTATTTTTAAAAGGTAAATTTGGAGAAATGCCCAATTCTAATACTGTGTTTTGGTCTTCATGTTTGCATCCCACAATTAAACTTTCTAATTTAGAAAGTACCTACCTGCAAGAATTCTCGTGATCTGATGACGAATGGCAAAATAACCGAAGTCAATTTTACCTGGTTTGGGACCAGAACTGGGTCTCATCTGTGAGCATTTAATCACCCCACCCCCTACCCCCACCTCGGGGTACGATTTAAAATATTTCTAGCAAGTCCTTTTTTTAGACTATGGCATGATTTTCCTAAAAGAAAAATCTGATCAGGATTGTCTGTCAGTTTGTTGAACTCTCTCTGGTGGCTTGTGTGTTCCTGTGATGCAGGGTCACCCAAATTGAACAGGTTTTAGCAGAGACTCCATACAAAGAACTAGACTGCCCATTCTGGAAGAATCAGCCAGTGAAAACCTTATGGCTGGCATGGAAACATTGTCAGATCCTGAACACCTCATGAATAGCAACAGCACACTGTCAGAGATCATGTCAGAAGATGAGTTCCTTAGGTTGGAAGGCACTCAAAATCTGACTGAGGAAGCGCTCTCTTCTCAAATTAGATTCCTCCATGGTGGCATGGAGAGCAGAGCCTTCTGCACCTCCATGTGCTGATGGGCCGTAACTCCAAATGGGAGGAAGCAGCTACAAACACCTGTTAATAATTGGAGTGTGGATTGTGTGAAGGAGCAATCTAGGAAAATTGGAAGTCATCACAATTAATTGGACAACAGGAAGATGGGTTTCTTAGGCATTCGTGAGCTAAAATTGACTGGTATTGGCCATCTTGAATCATGTAGTCAGTCATGTGGTGTCCTGACCAGGGAATGACAGATTCCAGGGGGATGGTGTTGCATGTATCATCAAAAAGGACATTTTAAGATCTATCTTGAAATACGGCACTCCCTGATTGAAGAATGACTCCCCACATAGAAGGAAATTCAGTCAGTACAATTATTCTTCCAGTTTATGTACCAGCCACTAAAGCTAGTGAGGAAGAAGTTGAAGAATTCTACCCATATCATCTTCATTCTGAATTTGATCAAGATCTTTGATTATTATTAGTGACTGGAATGCAAAAATTGACAACAGAAAGGAGCAGCAGTTGGAAAATCTTGGTGATAGAAAATGAGGCTGGAGATCACACGATAACATTTTGCAAGACCTGGCTGAGCCCCGGTGGCGTAAGTGGTTGAGTGCAGGACTGCGGCCCGTGGGCTTGGCGCTTCAAATCCAGCGGCGGCTCTCAGGAGCGGCACTGGGTAGCGCCCACAACCACCAGAGGACAGTGAGGCCCACAAAAAAATTTTTTTTGCAAGACTAACTTCTTCATTGTAAATACCTTTTTCTTTTCTTTCTTTCTTTCTTTTTCTTTTTCTTTTTTTTTTTTTTTTTTTTACCACAAATGACAACTATACACATAGATTTCACCATATGGGGTACACAGAAATAAGAATGATTTCGTCTGTGGAAAGAGATGATGCAAAAATCATTATCAGCAGCTACAAGGAGGCCAGGGCCAGTGCAGATGCTCACATGTAAATTCAGGTTGAAGCTGAGGAAACCAAGCACAAGAGAACCAAAATACAACCTTGAATTTTGAGAACATCTCAAGGACAGATTTGACATTTTGTGCACTAAGACAGAAAACCTGATGACCCGTGAGACGATGTCAAAAACATTCATGAAGAAAGCAAAGGGTCATTAAAAAAAATCAGTGAATCATCAGAAGGGTCTCTGAAACTTGATCTATATCGTAGAGTAGCTAAAATAAATGGAAGAAACGATGAAGTTTAAGGGCTCACGAGAACATTTCAAAAGGTACCTTGAGAAAACCAAGCACAGTATTATAATAAAAGGTGCATAGGCTTAGAGAACAAAAGAAGAAGACCACACTCATCATATCTCAACATAAGCAACTGGAGAAAAGATTCATACCCCGAGGTGTAAAACTGAAAGATTCATGAGCAAAGGATTGAATGATGCAGGAAACATCAAAAGAAAATGAAAGGAATACACAGAGTCACTGTACCAAAAAGAACTTGTTGATATTCAACCATTTCGAGAGGTAGCATATGCTTAAGAATTAGTGGTACTGAAGGAAGACATTCAAGCTGCACTGAAAGCATTAGCTGCAAGGCTCCAGGTATTGATGGAATACCAATTGAAATGGTACAATGACCTGATGAAGCACTGCAAACACTCACTCATCTATGCCAAAGAATTTGCAAGACAACTTCCTAGCTAGCTCACTGAAAGAAAACCATATTAGTATCCATTTTAGCAGAATCACAAATTATAGAACAGTATCATTGAAGTTACATGCAAATAAAATTTTGCTGAAGATCATTCAACAATTGATTGTAGTTGAAGTAGTAGAGAAATTGCAGCTACCAGAAATTCAAACCAGATTCAGAAGAAGACATGGAACAAGGGGTATCATTATTGATGTCAATGTATCTTGATTGAAAGCAGAGAATACCAGGAAGATGTTTACTTTTGTTTTATTGATTATGCAAAAACCTTGAACTCTATGGATCATAACAAACTATGGATAGCCTTGAGAAGAATGGGATTTCAGAGCAGTTCATTGTGTTCATGTGGGAATAGTACATGAATCAAGAGGTAGTTGTGTGAACAGAAGAAGGGAATACAACATGGTTTAAAATTAGGAAAGGTGTGCACCAGCGTTGTGTCCTCCCATGTAACCTATTCAATATGTGTGCTGAGCAAATCATCAGAGAAGTTGGACCATAAAAAGAAGAATTTGGCATCGAGATTGGAGAAAGGAGATATTGATATCCTGCTATATGCAGCTGACACAACCTTGCATTTTGAAAGTGAGGAGGACCTGAAGCATCTGCTGTTGAAGCTCTCGGTTTGCAGCTTTCTATATGATTTAAAACTCAATGTAAAGGAAGCCACCATCCTCCCAACTGGACCATTAGGTAACACTATGATAGATGGAAGAACGATTGAAGTTGCCAAGGATTTTGTCTTGTCAAAGGTTTCATCTTGCTTGGATCCACAGTTAATACTCCCTTCAGCAGCAGTTAAGAGCTCGAAAGACAGGTTGCATTAGGTAAAATCTGCTGCATGAAACCTCTAGAATATTGAAAATCAAAGATGTTTGAGGACTAAGGTGAGCCTGACCCAAGCTTTGGCATTTTCAGTCGCTCATAGGCACATGAAAGCTGGACACTGAAGAAAGACGACTGAAGAAGAACCAATGCTTTGAAGTTTGGTGCTGGAGAACAGTAGTGAAAGTACCGTAGGGTGCTAAAGGGACAAACCAATCTGCCTTGGAAGAAGTACGGCCAGAGTCTTTCATCAAGGCAAGGATGACAAGACTTCATCTTACCTACTTTCAACATGTTGTCAGTCCCCGGAGAAGGACATCAGGCTTGGTAAAGTGGAAGGGCAGCAGTAGAAAAGTAGGCCCTGGACACGATGGACTGACACAATAGCTGCATCTATGGCTCAATTAAGTATAGGGACAGTTTTGAGGACGTCATAGAATGGGGCCATGTTTTGTTCTGTTGCACCTAAGGTCTCTGTGGGTCAGAATGACCTGATGGCACTTAACAACAAAGACCCTAAAGATGGTCAAGTATCGTTCGATACTTACCACCAAGCACCATTAGACTTTGGGTTGGTCCAGATCTGAGTAAAAAAAAAAAAAAAAAAACGGATGAATGATAAGTGAAGTCAGTAATTTCAAAGGGAGAGAGGAAAAAGTTTCATCTATAATTGAGGCAATCTACTTGGGTCAGAAGGAATTATCAGACCAACTGCCTTTGACTGCGATTTGTACCTTGGTTTTGTGAATTAGTGGAAGGGATAAAAAATTCAGGTGAGTGATAGAAAGGGGGAGCTGGTAGACTAGTGACTATCGAAGGCCTCCTGTGAAAGAAAGAAAGAGAGAGAGAGAGAGAAAGAAAGAAAGAAAGAAAGGAAAGAAAAGAAACCAGTTGGAGGATGAGAGGTCTTGCAAACTCCTAAGATAAGGTGACCAGACATCCTGCTTTTTAACAATTTAACAATGTCCCGTGGCATTTTAAAATTAAAATAAATATGTTACAATACTATTTTTGCATTCTGTGAGCATCTTGGTTGCTCCATATGGACCAAATTTTTAACCAAGAATCCCCTTCTCCCCCCGGTCAATGGTGTCCCGCTTAAAATCTGGTTACTTTATGACCCAAGAGCGACTTAAGGACTATAGAAATGATAGCATTAGTCCTAGCCATGAGAAGTTTCTCCACTCCTAGCAAGTGTAAAGACGGCAGGCTGAGAATTTAAGGTAGACTTGCCACCCTGAAGATGGTCCTAGAAGTTTTCGCGTGGATACGTGCGTCTGTGTGTGTCACACAACTCGCTCACAGTCCGACTCGCGTCTTTGCCCCTGAAGCAGAGAGTGAACCACGGCTGCTGTTTTCTGGTGCGGCCCTGGCAGGGTCTCAAAGACAGGAGAATGCTCCCTTACCCTTAGCGTGTGAAGGCTCATGGCGGGGAAAGTGCAGGTAGCACCTGTGAGGCCCCTTCTGTCCGAGTGGCTATCGGGGACAACCCTTCTGCCAAAGGCCGTCTCCTCGTGGGCTGCATTCTTCTCAGATGAACAGCAGTCGAGAGGTGAAAAGTGCAAAGCGCTTGCCCCCGCCCCAGTCAGTCCCTCCCGGCTCGAGGTCGTCTGTGGGGTGCAGCCAAGGCCCGTCCACGTCCCCGCAGAGCCAACTGTCCACTAATTGCCTTTTACATTTATGTGTGTGACGGCATCCCACTCTGCTGGCCCGCTTCTTCAAAGAGTCCTTGCCAACATAAATAAGCCCGCCCCAAGATAAAACAAAATAATTAAAAGCAGGCTGAGTTTCTCATCCAATTAGGCGCTCATCTCCTATCTGTATTACCAAGCCATTGAGTGTTTTCAAGTCTTTTGCGCCTTCAGGGGAGTACCACAGGTTTTAACTTACAGATCGAATGGCTAATTTTTAAAGGATTAGCAAAAACCGTGATGGGAGTTCGGTGTGGAAAGGAGTGGAGCCTGAGGGGCAAGGAAGGTATGAGCTCAGTCCCCCATCTGCCAATTACTAATGCTAATCACTAAGATGGCAACTTAATCCATATTTCCTACAAGCGTTACGAATTGTACAGGACACTTTCAAAATAGCTAGATAAAGAATGTGGCCCACAGGAGGCGCTATGCTCTTTCCATTAAATAACCAGAACAGGTTTACAGTACAGTGAAGTTTCTCGTTTACTCTCTTGAAGTTAAACAGTTCCAGTGGTAGCATTTCTTGATTTACTATGAGACAGCGAACAGTCAGGCAGGAGGTGGAGAGGTGGAGTCCCCCCCCCCCCCTGCTCCCTAGTGTTTGGCTGTGTTAGTCCGGGTAGACCAGAGGAACAAATTCATAGACAAACATATGGTTATAAGGGTGTGATTTATGTACAAGAGGAATAGGACATTAAGAAAACATCCCAACCTAGTCCAGCTCAAAGTCATAAGTCCAATATTAGCCCTTTTGCCCGATATCAGTCTATAATGTCTCCTTCCGACTCACGAAGTCATAGGTCAGTGGGTGCAGAATCCTGGTGCTAGCAGGGGTCTCCCTATGACTCCTTGCTTCCAAGGTTCAGGGTCCATCAACAGCATCCAGCGGTGGTAGAGGCAACTCAGCGGTAGAAGCAACTCAGCGCTGGCAGGGGTCTCCAGGTGGCTTCTCCAACTTCAGAGGTCTGGCTCCATCAGAGCCTTGTCTCTCCTCCGGCTCCTCCAGCTTCTCGGACGCTGCCATCTTGTCTTGTCTCTGAGTTTGTTGTCTCTGAGACCAACTCCCAACAACTCGAGAGAAAGCTTCGCATCTCGCGAGATTTCCCAGAAGTCTCAGGAGAAAGCCACGTCCACACCGAGGCCTCATTGGCTACTCAATGGCTATCTCCAGATTAACAGGCTAGACTCCACTCCTACATCTCAATCATAAAATTAACATAAGCATGTGACCGCCACACTGGCCTCCTTGGAAGTTCACTTCAGCGCAATAACAGGCCGTGAGCACCGACTGGCCACTCACTCACCAGACACATATGAGTAAAGGTGGTCCTTGACTTGCCCCATAATCAAATTATGCAACCTTTGTTTTAAAAGTCATATCGTTATTCACATTACCACTGCAACATTTACTGATGAGATCATCTGATGCCAACCTCCAAAGACAAATATAGAACTCAGATTTATAAAGACCTTAAAAACGTGTTAGAAAGTAAGAAAGACGTATTTGATGTCAGAACGAACTTAGGATGGGGTCATTGGAACGGAACACCCGTGAAAGTTCGGGACCACCTGAACTGGTATGTGCCAGGCTTAGCCTAGGTGCTGGCGAGGAGGCGAATAAATAGGGCGAGCACAAGTCTGGGTCCCAGTCAGTTACAGTTTGGTAGGCAAGATAAGCCAGCCAGTGTTGAGCCCTATCAGAGCACGCAGGAGACAGCACCACAAATGGGAGAGGTTTGATCAAGCAAATGCTGAAGAGAAACTTGAAGATTTGGTAAGAGGTAGGTGAAAAAGGGCTCTAGACATTTGTTTCAGTGTGCACAAAGGTTCTGAAATGAGACAATGCTCTACATTCTGGAAATTCTAAGTCGTCTTGCTGGAATTTTTGGTACAGCCTAGATGGGAAGGATGGAGATGGTCCAAGACAAGATAAAACGAAGATGTCTCTGGCAATGTAAACAGGAGACAGACCACGCGTGATGTGAAAGCCACTCATTCCAGAGAGCTTGGGTTTTATTCGAAAGACAGCATTTCTGAACCGTGGGAAGAATCGAATGCAACCTTCCTAATGCTGCATTCCTTTAATACAGTTCCTAGTGTTGTGGTGACCCCTGTATGTGGGCATATCTGCTTGTGGACGGACCCGCCCGGAGACGATAGAGGAGTGGTGTCTCGGTTCCTAAGACCATCAGAGATATGATCTTAGGGTCATTCAACCCTCAAAGGGGTTGTGATTCACAGGTTGAGACCACTGATCTAATATCTTTTCGGAAGATTATTCTATAGTTTAGAAAAAGGATTTGTGGGAGATCTTTTAAATCATACAAAAAATAGCAATCGCAATTTTGTTGTTAAATGCTGTTCAGTCATTTTCAACTCATTGTTTCATGAAACATGACCTAGTCTGTGCCGTGTTAGTCCAGGTTGACTAGAGAAACAAATCCAGGGAGACTCGTGTGTAAGAGAGAACTTTATATCAAAGAATAATTGTACATTAAGAAAACATCCCAGCCCAATACAGATCAAGCCCATAGGTCTGATATTGCCCTATATGTTGATACTAGTCCATAAATTCCTCTTTAGACACACGCAGCTGTGCACTGGCGCAGCCAGTCAGTGGTGTCACTCATTGACGCAAGATGCAGGAAGATCCTAGGTCAATGGGTGGAAAACCTTGTGGATCCAGTGGCAGTGGAAGCATCTCAGCGCTGGTGTGGGTCTCCACGTGACTCCTTCAGCTCCAGGGCTCAAGCTCTGGCAGCTTAACTCCATGTGGCTTGTCAGCAGGAATGTCTCGCAGGAAGAGTCTAGGTGTCTCACCTCCAGTGAGCTATTTACCTGTGTAGCACCCTCAAATGAGGTCATCAAGCTGCGACAGGCTAACCTCCACCCCTTCACTCTTTATCGTCTCCAGTTGACACCAGATTGTGTGACTGCCACGTGCGCTGTCCCAACAACGATGGTGTGTGCGTTCATTGTTGGAGCCACTGTGTCAACCCGCTCGTGGAGGGCCTTTGTCGTCTTCGCTGCCCCTCTACTTCAGCAACCACGATGTCCTTTTCCAGGAACTCGTCTCTCCTGATGACATTTCCAAAGTACATGAGAAGGAGTCGTGCCATTTTCACCTTCCAGAGGAGGGCTCTGACTGTGCTCCTTCTCAGACGGATCTAGTTATTCTGTTGGCAGTGCACGGCCCTTTGCTATTCTCGCCAGCAGCAGCTTCCAAATCCACCGATTCCTCTTTAGTTTTCCTTGTTGTCCAACTTTAACAAGCGTCGAAGACGAAGGAAAACACCACGGCTTGCGTCAGGCGGACCTCAGTCCACAAAGTAACACCCTTACTTTCAACGCTTTAAGCATGTGCGGCAGGTTTACCCTCTGCAGGGGTATCATTTGATCTCCTAGCTGCAGCTTCTATGAGGACGGACTGTGGAGCCAAAAAGAAGAAATCTTCTCACTCTGATCTTTTCTCCATGGAGCATGATGATGCCTGTAGATCCAGTTGTGGGGATTTCTGTCTGTCTTTTTTACACTGAGTTGCAATCATATTCAAGTCCGCGATTCTCATCAGGAATGCCTTCATTCTTTGTCACAAGGCTGTGGCACCTGCATATTGCAGGTTGATCTCATTCTTCCTAAAGTCACCTACCATTTGTTAGGGTGCCCACCGTCGAACACCTTTGTGTTGTCAATAAGACACAAGGATGCATCTTTCTGGTGTTCTCGGCTTTGAGCCGAGAGCTGGCTGACAGCAGCAGTGATGACTCAGAGGGCTTCACTCCAACAGGCTTGACTCGGTTCATGTCTTCGCGGTCCACTCCACTTCCGGAAAGCAGGCCCGCAGGTGCGCTTCGAGCGCCCTGGGCCTGCGGGGCCCATTCTCCCGCACTGTCTCTGGCAGTGTTCCGCTTCAGGAATTTCTGGGCAGTCAGGCTCATGGCCCTTGCTCTAACTAGTGCAGGTTTCTATGATAAACGAAGTTGGGTTTTATTTCAGCTATAATTACAAGTCCTGCTCGAATCTGGCCTGACTTAATTTTATACTGAGACTTGCTAGGTTTGCGTTTTCATTGCGGGGAAAATCACTAAGGTTGATCATTAGTCATGTGGAATTACAGACTCAAGGAGATTGTTGAAACACCCTAGTTTTTTATGGATGCGCGGGAAGGGGAGTGTTCCCGAGCTTGCGGGCTGACAAGGTTCTTGGGAGTGCAGCCACAAATTCATGGCAGCCAGTTGTCCATTTAAATGTAAATTTCTTCCATCCTATAAAAATGTGCATGCATTCTTTCCCATTGGGAAGTAGTAACCCTTCCCCGAAAGAAAGCAAAGGTATCCGGCCACTCACATTGTGTTACTGTACAAGCCATTTAGCACAGGCAGCGCACAATGCCGCACAATGCCTCGGTGCTTTATTTATGTTCACAGGGCGTTTCTTTTGCAGTTTGTTCCCCCGGTGATAAGTTATGTAAACTCAGTAAGTGAGAGGAAGGCGAACACAGAGCAGTCTGGAGAGCGTAGAGACCAGGAAAGGCAGGGTGCCTCGTTGAAGAAAGGCAGTCTGTAGCCTGTGCCCTGGGGCAAGAGAATTCTGTTGGCAGGAAGAAGAGGCATAAGATCTCAAGGCGACAGAATTGACTTATCCAGACAAAAATGAGGTAGGAGTTTGAGGAAAGAAGAGGTCCATTCAGCGCACGCAGGAGAAATCGGCGCCGCTGCGACCACAGCACCCACCTGCCAGGATTGCAGTTCGCAGGATGGATGCCCTGTGGTAGCAAACCGTCAGTACCACTCAAGGTCACCCCTTTCCTCTCTTACGCCAGTTTCTCTAGGTACAAGGTGCTGGAAGACGGAATTGAAAGTCCTTGTACCTTGGCATTTTTAAAATTTTAAACGCGAAGACTTTCCTGACTTCTGTTTCCGTTTCATTGGTGTGTATCTTATCTTCTTCACAATGTTTCAAACACTAGGCCTACGTTAAGTCATGTGTCTTAGGCTCCTGACAAATCTCCCTAGCCCGTGGTACAGCGTAGAGCATGTATGTAGAATAGACATGTGTAAACCCCGCAGGTGCTTTGAAGACATGATTAGACATTCCGGGCTAGAGATCCTATTTTTAGTATAAGAGACCTAGAGGGTGGTATTTGCTTATAATTTGTATTATAGACATTATTATCTTTAAGGTTGATAATAGTGTCTCCTTTTCATTTTTTATTTTAGTCGTTTGAGGCTCCCCTTTGTTTATCTTGGTCAGTCTAATATGAAAAGTGTATCGGTTTCATCTATTTCCGTTCTACTCATTCTTAGTTTCCTCTGCTTACATTGAGTGTAGCTGTAGCACTTTTCTGGATGGTCTGGTTATTCATTTGCAATCTCTAGGTTTCCCTCACTGCATCTTTTTTTTGGGGGGGGGGGGTGTCACCGCCTCTGGTGGTCGCGGGCGCCACCCAGGGCTGCTCCTGAAAGCCACCGCTGGGTTTGAACCGCCAAGTCCACGGGCCGCAGTCCCGCACTCAACCACTAACACCACCGGGGCTCAGCCCCCTCACTGCATCTTCCGCATCTTCTTATGTTAGGTATTTTTGTTTTTTATTCATAAGTATTTTCAGTATTTCATATGGTTTTTTTTGACTTGGTTTCTCAGTTTTTAAATTCCCGATCTTTGAGAATTTCTCCAAAGTCTTTCTGTTCCTGTTTTCTAATTTCATTGACATACTTTTTATTATTTAAGTCCCTATGTATTTATCGAGATGCTTAAAATAACATTCCATGTGGTGGTTCTGGAAGTCAGGGGTTGTCGTTGAGTAGTGTCTTCTCTGAACTGATGTGCTGACGTCTGAATCCTTGGTCCTGATCAGCCACGGTGGTCTTTGCTTGGTGACTGTCAGGGTCTGCCGTTCACTTCTGTTCCCTGCCGGAGTGAGTAAGTCTCCCAGTGTCTGCCAAGCATCTCTGTGCATGTGTTTGGGCATCCATCTGCTCTCAGCCAGACGCTGCACAGACCTGCCATCCATCGTCTTCCCTACCTGCTGGTGCAGAGCCTCAAGGTCAGGGTGAGGTGAGAACCCAGGGTCTTCCCAGGTCCTTCCTGAGCAGATGCACAGCCCTGGCCGTGTGCACCACCTTGCACGTGAGAGGTCTTCCAGAGTCCCCAGCATCTGCCGGAGGCTTGCAAAGCCCCGGTACGTCCTTCTCTCGCAACTTCTCCGCTGAAGCTTTTGAGCTTTCTGTTGCCTTTCCCCACTGTCCCCCATTGCTTCAGGTGGCCACAAAATCAGTGACCTGCTGCCTGTGCGTTTCTGCATCTCTTTGGCCCCAAGGCTTTCCACTGACTGAGCTTAGAGTCAGGTCACCTTGAGAGGACTTTACCAGGCAGGCCTTCCAGGGATCCCCCAAACAGGTAAATAATGGTGCTCCACTGGGCAGGAGAAGCTATTGAACCAAAGAGCTGGCAGGTCAAGCCTGGCTTGTGGACTGGCCAGAAGCTGTTCCAGCTGGCCGGCAGCCACAGGTAGTGACTGCACAGCACAGCTAACGTCCTTGCACATGGGATTCTGATACAGGCAAGAAGCAGGCAGTCACGCCCTGCTCAAAGGTGGCCGCCGACCACATCCATGATGACACACTTGGCCGCCAGCTTTGAGTGGGCATACTGCCCATTTCTTACTCCGCTCAGAATCTCAGGCAGGAATCTTGTGGCAGTGCAGAGTTTTTCTCCCCTTATTACTATTGGCCATGAGTCACTAATCTGTGCTGACCTGGTTCGGGCCTGCCAGAGGCTCCCCCAGAAACAGGCCGAGGGAGCAGCTCTCAGAGGCCACTGCCCGGCAACCCCGCTGCCTGCACCCACTCGCTCACCACGAGCTGCAGCAACCGAGAGCAACGGGGAGTGCGCCCGAGCCTGCTCGCCCGGGGGCCTCTCTGTGTCTAGTCTTTCGCCGTGTGAGACCAAGAGAATCTTCCAAGAGTGAAGACTGTTGCTTCTCTCCTGTGTTCTGGATCTTTAACAAGTCTCCCTCTGATTCACTCTAACAAGAAATTCGAAGAGAAAGTGTTCTAGGGAAGTAGTTTCCAGTTGAAGCAAATTGACTGCATAATCCAGCCCATATGAACAGCTAAGAGTTTATCCCTTGAATTTGGGAGTTGACTTTTTGGGAAAATACAAAGCCACTTGTTACATAAGTAGATAAGTTGCCGAATTTTTTTTTTTTTTCAAGAAGACTATGGCAGTCATGTTCTTTTGTGTCAGTTTCAGGACTGGGAGTGTAGGGGTGGAGTCTAGCCTGCCAATCTGGAGATAGCCCATGAGACCTCTGTGTGGGCATGACTTTCTCCTGAGAATTTTGGGAGATCTCACAGTATTTCCCCTCGGAGGTGAGAGACTCACTGACTCAGTCCCTTGGAGACGCTGTACTGACAAGACACCATGCTGATTCCTTGTGAGCCATCCCAGGGAAGAAGGCACATGGGCTTACCTTGATGAAACCAGACCTCTGAAGCTGGAAAAGCCTCATGGAGACCCCTGCCAGTGCTGAGATGCTTCTGAAGCCCCAGAGAGGCCCCTGTCAGCGCTGAGATGCTTCTGTCACCACTGGACACACAAGACTCTGCACCCACTGGCTTGTGATTATCCTGGCATCATTGCATGTGCTTCATGAGTCTGATGAGGACTTATGGATTGGTATCGGACATATGGGCTAATATTAGACTTATGGACTTGGACTGAACTGAGTTCATAATCTGAACTGATGTGGTAGCATCTGAATCCTGATACTTTCTCAGTGTTCCATTCCTCTTGTATATAAACCCTTCCCTAAAAAACAAACAAACAAACAAAAAAAACCACCTTTCTCTTATATACATATAGGCATTGATGAATTTGTTTCTCTAGTCTACCCGGACTAACACAAAGACTTAAGATATTCAAATATAATTAGTGAGCACTTGTAGCCAGAAGCACATGAACAAATATTTCACAAAACCTGCTTTGTTAGAGGAGTTTCATAGAGATAATGTATCAAATAAATATTTGTAAATTGAATATCTCCCTAGTAATATGTGATAGTAATCAAGTATCTGATCACTAGGATTAGGGCTAGGGAAAAAAAATAGAAGTATATGATCACATTCAGTTGGTTTCCCTTTGATTCTGGAACATAGTTTGTTTTTTTCTTCATCATCAAGGTCACAGAAGCCAGTAAGAGGCAGGAGGATGGGAAGGCCATCAAGGTTTTCATGCCCCATGGCTGAAAGGAGATGTGCACTTCTCCCTGTGCCTGCTCAACGCCCATCTGGTGGTGTCTGTGTTTAGAATTGAGAAACATGTATTTGCTGTCTCAGTACCAGCTGACCGAGTGTTAGGGGCTACGGTGACTTGCTTTAGTAAGGAAGTTATGTCTGAAGCAATAACTCCAATCAGAATCACGAGTGAATTAAGTTTAACTTTAAAGTAATCAATGACATGACATGATATAATGTGACATTTTTTATTTTTTATTTATTATTATTATTATTTTAGGCATCACTGCCCTCTGGTGGGAGTGGGAGACCCAGCCTTGCTCTTGGAGAGCTGCTGCTGGATTTGAACTGCCAAGCCAAGCCAGTGGGCTGCAGCCCCACATGACATGACATTTTACAGGACCATTCTGTGTTCTGCTCGGTCCAGTCCAGTCAGGGCAGAGAATAGGGATATTGCCTGTGTGCGTGTGTGCATCCACACACGCCCGCACGCGCACACACACACACACACACACACACACACTCCTCACTTGTCACTTTCTAACCTTTTCCTGGTTTTGATAGCGGTGCACATCTCTGTGATTCACGTGGTTGTACTGTGTTGCATTGGGTCCCTTTTTTTAATAGGGAAAGCAAGCATGGGGACCTTCACTGGGCTCTTCACAAAAGAGTATACCACAGACGCTCGGTCACAGGGCTGTACTCATTGCTGGGTTTATCTGTTTCGACTTTATTTTCAGAAACTGGAAATAGCCTCTGGGTGGGTTCAGAGACTTACTCGGCTGCTTGTGGACTGGAACAAATCCATTAGGCCTCCATTCACTCACCGAGGTCCTGTTCTGGATCTTGGGATTAACATTAATGAAGGGCCATTCAAGCCTGAAAGAACTTTTCCCCAGGATACTGTTACCTGGATGAATGGCTCCCCTCACTTCACTGGGAAGAGAAGCTACGGTCCACACTTGTGGTGTTCCTGCAGGGTCTCGCTCCAAGGACGCTTGATCCTTCCCTTTTGGCTTCTTAGAGAGACTCTGAGTCTGTGAAGGAGATAGGAGAGAGCTGGTACTCATGGTTCTCCAAAGCCAAGGTGAAGGGAGGGTTCCGCGGGCCTCTTGGGAGCCACGACGAATGGGTGGGCAAAGGATAACGTTACCAATAGCCTTTTCTTTCTAAGCTGTTGGAGTCCTTCCTCCACGTAACACCAAGGGATTTTTGGCATCACGATTTAGCTTTGGCACCACTCGCGTCCAGGTTTGAGTCAGGCAGTTGAGCAAATCATGTAGAATCATCTCCAGCTGTATGAATTAGCACTGTGCATCCAGAATGTCTGATGACGTCCTTTTTTTTTCTTTTTCTGATGACTGTCTTTCAATCCGACCTGATTAAAATTGATGACCCACTTCCCCTGTGGTATAGCCTCTTAGCATCTCCTTTGTTACACATGGTCTCAGGCTTTCCTTCTCTCAGCACAAGCTTGCTCTTCTTTTTGCGCGTAAGTCTGTTTATACGTCCAGAGACAATGAGGGGTGGAAGGGGATGGGCTCGAGGAGAACTGGCCTTTCCTGGGCTGGCTCTGAAGGTCACAAAGTGTGATTTGCATCACGGTCCCAGACCCACTGAGCCTCAGGGGTCAGGAGCACAGTCGCTTGACAAGGCTAGCAGAGCGTGCGGACCGACACACACTGCCCGGCCACCTTTGGAGAAAACGATGTGCCGCACAGACAGGACACGAGACAAAACGTGAGGTGCAGCCCTCTGTAGGCAATGCGTCATCATTGGCAGCGAGAATGAATGATCTCAGAGAGAAGATGAATTGGAGTCATTTTCAATCAGGCGCGCTTCCCGCTGTACAGAAAGCCCGAGCCGAGGTGCGGAGCAGAGCTGGAGTTTGGGACAGGGGAAGGCTGTGTGGCAGGAAGAACTCGCTTGGATGGTTCCCCACGAATCCTTGGTTCACGTCACAGCTTGCGGGAGAGCTGATGTCATGGGTGAATCAGAGTGGTGAGCAGCTTGGGGGAAGGACACCGTGTGTGGGACAGTGGAGGAGGAAGGCCCTCAACCAGATGGACAGACACAGCGGTAGCAACAATGGGCTGGAGCACAGGAGCCCTCAGGAGGATGCAGCAGGGTTTGTAGAGAGGTCGTCACCGAATCCATGGTGCCTAACAGCAACAAGCCACAGAGAACATGTCAGCCACCTCCCAACACTCCAGAAAGTTCCCGCCCTGGAGCAGAGGTTAGAGTCAAGTCTACACCCTGTTTTTGTAAATAAAACTTTAGCAAACACATCCCCGTCTGTTCATTTGTACTTCCTGTGACTACTTTCGTGCTCCAGTTGCAGAGTCCAGTGGTTGTGAGGAAGGTGGCGGGGCCCACAGAGGCTAAAATAGTCACTTTTCATCGACAGAAAGTTTCCTGACATCCATTTGACCTGGCTCTTAGCTTCTCGGGCTACCCTACTATTGTCGATGGGGAGGCATTTGTGGAAAATGGAAAGCTCGAGCGACTATAAAGAGAACTGCTTGCTGTTTGTGGGAAGCGATCAGAAATGGGGTGGGGGGCCTGAACGAGAGGGAAATGGGTAGCAGCAACAAGAACAGAATCAGCCTGGATGATGAGGAGAATCTGAATTGTGGGAATATGACGGAACTGCCCATACCTGCGTAAGGTATGGAGGAAGGTCTTTAATTTCCCAAGTGAATGGACTGTCTGGATCCCGGTGGACCGAATGTTGTCCAGCTCTATCTGACAAGGTTTTCACATGGTCTCTTCTGCCCCTCACCTTCTTTTGTAAATTTACCAGCAGGCCCATTTCTCCAAACTCAAACTAACTGCCATCAAATCACTTT
>PVJH01035711.1:0-19416 GCA_004026705.1 Nesogale talazaci
GTTAATGATGTTAAATTGAGTCACTTATGCTTCCACCCTTTGATTTCTGGACCTAAATATTCTAAATTCTGAGGATATAGAAGGTTAATGAATGTCACTGATTTCTACTAAATAAGGCACAAGCTTGTTTCTATCGAATTGATGCCAATTCCAATTAAGTAAGACAGTCAAACTTCCCCCCTAAATTCTAGAAGATGGCAGCAAAAGGGCAACAAGACAGGCAGCTCACACGGGTTCCTCCATGGAGATCAGTGAGTGGGGAGTGATGGGGGCCAAGTAGGAGTTCCAAGGCTGTCAGTTAATTTCTGCGACTGCCCAGATGGCTTTCCTGTTCCAAGATTCCACTTCCATCTCATTGCCTCCACCAGCTATGGAGTCCTGAGGATCTGGGCTGGTTACAGGAACTGGTCCAGCCCAAGTCACCTGTGCTGCTGCAAAGCACACTACAACTATCACCCCAGGTGACTGTACCCTGTCCTCACCACCCCAAGTCCCTAGACACTCAGCAGAGGCTCATGCAGCCATGGTTTGAAAGACCAAATGATATGGGGCTGACCCACTGCCTGTTGGTGGATCTCTCATTCAAGATTGGCATGCTCCTTTCTAGTTTTTTTTTCCTCTTCTGCCCAGTGCTCCCCAATTTTTGTACTCTGAGTGACAAAGCTTTGTGACTAACAGAAGCAGTTGGGTCCTATTTCCCAACCCTCTGCGGTGCCTCTAACCAGGAACAAATCATCCTCATCCATACTCTATCCCCACCCCTGGAACTACACACTCTCACAAATGGGCCAGCACTTTCCTTCGGAACATGGCCTGCACAGCTGCAAATAGCCAAATACAAAAGACTGAGAGTTACTAGAGCACAATGCAGGCTATTTCAGATGCTGGCAACTGAGAGGCTCCTTCAAACTGCCCTCCAAAAAACAGATTCTCAAAAGGCTACAATGAGAGGGAAAGCCCAGAGGAACAAGTCAAGTACAACCCCCAAAGAGAGGTGGCTAAAGGCAGCCTGCAGAAGCATTGAAATAAATCTCTCAAAGAAAGAAGCCAGATCTCTTTGACGCTAGGAAAAATGGCACCAAGATCCACCAAAAAGACATGTAAACAACAATCTGCTTAAGAAGCCTCAACAAGGAAACTGGGGAACCAAAATCCTATATCAGAGACTGACTTGAACATAACAGCAGTCATAGCAGTCATATGTGTTGACCTGCAACAGAAAGAACACTTCAGAATGCTGCTTAGAGTCAAACAGGGTATGAAGGAAGCAATACAGAAAACACATGAAATGATTGAGGATATAAAGGCCACACACCAAAGGAAAATACAAGAACTAAGATAGGACATATAAAAAGAAAGTAGCAAATTCACAGATGTTGGCAATAGACTTGAAGAGGCAGAGAATAGCACAAGAGATCTAAAGGGTGATCAGACAAATGTGAAAGACAGTCATAGAAAATAATCAGTGACCTCAAGAGAACCTTGTCCAATGCTATAAAGAAGAACACCATTAGAATAATTGGACTGCTATAAATAGGCATAAAAAAGAAGTCAATGGCAAAAATTAGTGAGGGAATGCTTAGAGAAACACTGCCCCAGCTTAATGAACAAAAACTGAACAACCATTCAGGAAGCTGAAAGAACACCAGCTAGAACTGAATCGCAAAAAGAATTCACTAAGGTTTATAATAACTAAACTATGAAACTTTGATGAGTAGCAGAAAATCATAAGGGCAGCTAGGGAATTTTTTAATATAGATTTTATTGGGGGCTCATACATTTAATACAACATTTAATACATTTAATACATTGTTTTTTTAAGCATATTTATATACATGTTGCTACATTCATCTACATTATCTACTTGAAGCCCTCCAGCATAAGCTCCTCTTCCCCTCTTTTCTCTAGTTCTTTATTTTTTTAATTCCAATTTCCCATATTTCCCCTGCCTCATCTCCTCCCCCATGAACCTCAAATAACTTCCAAATCACCATTACCTCCTCATATCTTACACTGTACAAGGTGCCACTTCACTCACCACCACCCCCATTGTCCACACCCCAGAGAGGAAGTCACATGCAGATCTGAGAAATTTGTTCCCCCTTTCTGCTCCACCATCCCTCCACAACTCCCCACTAGTCTCAAGTGATTATCTATCCTAAATTTCCATGTTTTCGAGTCCAATGCTAGGGAATTTTTAAAGTCAGTTATAAAGGCAACCAAAGAAGCATATGCTCAGATCTATCAGTGGGTACTATGAAGAAGAAGAGAGAGTGGGGCAACATACTTGGGAAATTTGTAGAAAATGTCACAAACCCAAGAATACTCTATCCAGCCAAATTATCTATCAAGTTAGATTGAGAAGTGAGAGCCTTCCTAGACAAGAAAAAAATATGCTAAAAGAAACCCAGCCATACAAAAAATCATTTCCAACCCAGAATAGACAGAAGAACAACACTCACTGAGCACAAATAAGAGACCACCACATAGAACAACTCTGCCTAGAGGTCAATGTAAGAAAAAGAACCCCTGAGACAACATTGACTTAATGGAGGAAAGAAGGCAAGACTGAAACACACACACACACACACACACACACACACACACACACACCGCTGACAAGGCAGGGAGGTGGGAAAACACCCAGCACAAAAGGTGCAAGAGGACATCACAGAGGCCACAGATGAATGTAAGAACCCTTTATATTAATGGATTGAGCTTAGGTATTAAAAGACAGAGGCCTTAAACTATTTATAGGTTTTAATACGGCTTTTATTTTTACATACAGATATGTACATTGGAAATTAGGATTTTTCTGTTGATATAACTGTTCTATTTTCTTTGGTTGCTTCATTTTAGGATGCCTTTTTTGTACATGTTGTGTTCTCAGCAGTTCTATCTAGATAAAATAGGCTGGATGAACAGTCTGGAGGTGAAAATAATGGGACTGATGGTTCCAGGAGTACATGGGAGAAGAGGAAGTGGTGCTTACTTGCCCAGGGATAAGGGAATAGCAAGTGATTCAAAGTCAGTGACAAGGTGTGAGAGGTCCGATATGGACTGATCAAGACTAATGTAACATAGAGAAAATACTGAAACCCAAATGGAGGTTGAGCACAATGGTGGGACAGGAGGTGATATAAGAAAATAGAGGAAAGAACTGGGGAGAAAGGGGCATTTATAGAGGTTTAAATACAGGCCTTTACATATGTGCATATATTTATATATGACAATGGGGAAATAGATCAATATGTACATACAAATAGGGTTGTATTAGGACAGCAGATGGGCATTGGACCTCCACTTAAGTATTTCCTCAGTGCAAGAACATTTTGTTCTTTCAAATTGGCATTCCATGGCATGCACCTTCCCGACATAATCACTGAAAACAAATGTGTGCATAAGCAAATGTGGTGAAGAAAGGTGTTGGTGCCTGGCTATCAAAAGATATAGCTTCTAGGGTCGTAAAGGCTTGAAAGTAAACAAGCAGCCATCCAGCTCAGAAGCAACAAAGTCCACATCAAAGAAGCACACCAGTTTCTGGGACTAAGAGGTGCCAAATGGGGCAAGTATCAGATTTTGAGAACTAGTAATCATAACATTATATGCTCACTTTCCTGATTTGCTCACTGACGAAAAATATGTGCATAAACAAATATGGTGAAGAAAGCTGATGATATGTGGCGATCAAAAGATGTAGCACCTGGGGTCTTAAAGGCTTGAAAGTAAACAAGCAGTCATCCAGCTCAGAAGCAAGCCCACATGGAAGAAACACACCAGCCTGTGCAACCACGAGGTGTCAAAGGAATCTGGTATCAGCATCAAAAAACTAAAATTATATCATTATAAATGAGGGTGAGTGCAGACTTGGGACCCAAAGCTCATGATAAGTGAAGCAACATCCTCTTACAGAGGAGTTAAAGCGAGGAGATGAGCCAAAGTACAGTGTAGTAACAATGAAATGTGCAAATTTCCTCTGGTTTTCAAATGCTTCCTCTGACCCACTATCATGATCCCAATTCTACCAGACAAATTCAGCTAGACAAGGGGATGTCCACTGGAGTCAGAAGCATGGGGAATTTAAGACAGATGATCCCTCCAGACTAGTGACGGTGTCGGGGGGGTGGGTAGTGGTGATACTGGAAGTGTGGACGTGTGGTGGAGTAGAAAGAGGGAACTAATTTCGGGGATATAGATATGACTTCCTCTCTGGGGTTCAGACAACATGTAGGTGGAGGGGCACACTGGACAGTGTATGATATGAAAAGATAATAACAATTTATAAATTATTAAGGGTTCATGGGAAAGGAGAAGGGGGGTGTGGGGAAATAAGGGGAGCTGGATTTTTTTTAATAAAAGAACCAGAGGAAATGTGGAAAGAGGAGAAAGTAGGAAAGAGTGCTACCAAAGGCAGAAAAATGTTTAAAGCATATAGCTAAATAAAAATACAATGGAACTTAAAAAAAAAGACAGAGGCTAGCAGACTGGCTTAGAAAACACAACTTGTCATCTGCTGCTTACAGCAGACATATCTCAAGATTATGGACAAAAATAGGCTGATAATAAAAGTCTGAAGAAAAATTTACCAACCAAGTGGAAATTCAAAAATAACAGTTGCTACCATCCTAATCTTGGACAAAATTGATCTCAAGGTACATAGCCATAAGAAGCCATAAGAGATAAGGAAAGGCACTATATAATGTCCATGGGAAAAGTAGACCAAGAATCAGTAAATATAATGTATATATGTACTCAACAAGTGACCAACAAAATTCGCCAATCAAATACCCCAATAGATAAATAAAGAGTGCATAAACTCAGCAATTATAGTACATAACGCTAATACACACAGTTCTCTGATAAAGATAGATCACAGGGAAAGAGGCTTAACAAGGAGGCTACCAATCTAAACTTTACAATTAGATGATTTGACCTGACAGATATTTTCAAAACTCCCCACCAAAAAACAAACAAAAAAATCACAGTCTTCTCAAGCCCACATGGCATATACTTGGAGACCACATCCAGGGAAACAAGTCAAACCTGAGAAAATTCAAACACATAGAGATGATACAGATGTTCTTCTCTGACCTCTAAGCCAAATGGTTGGACATCAACAATGGGATGATTAAGAAAACAAGGGCAAACAATTGGAGGATGAATAAATCTGAATTGCAAAAAGAGTGGGTAATGACCCAGAGCAGAGATGAAATTATCAAGTTTCTGGAAACCAACAAGAATGAGAATATGATGTACCAGCAAAGACAAATATCAGAGAAAGTTTGAGAGCAATATATGTCACATGTAACAGTAAGAAAGACTTATGGTTGATTTGTTCATGCAAAATTTACACCATTTACAGCAGAGTCAACAGAATAATCCTACTAAAAGAAAAGAAACAACAAAATCATGACTGAGATATATGACAGGGAAAACAAGAAAACTATGAAAATAATAAATGCAAAAAAACAAGAGAACTATAGAATTAATAAATGCAAAAGTTTAAAAGTCAGTTGTTTGAAAGGATTGACAGAATTGATAGACCCCCAGAAAACCTAACCAATAAAAGGGAAGAACAGATTTCAGCAGCAAAAATCAAGACATTAATAATTCTCTTTGTTTATATAGATAGAAAAATATTTAACATAAGAAATAAACAGTTCACTAATCTATAAAGCAGTACAAATGGCTGGGTGCAACTCACTTGCATGAGACAGCTAGTAGACTGACAGTCCTTCGAGTCTTGAGGGCCACTGAGTAGTCCTCTGTAGAGCAATTCAGGCTATCTGGCCACAAGCAGCAAACAGCAGGTCAAGTCATCAACCATCAGACAAATCGCAGAGTCCAACAGTCCCCAGATCAAGAGATGTACATTCCAGGAGCGTGGTGAAGCAGGGCTTGAAGGAACCTCAACTCAGAGAAACACAGTCCACTAATTAGGTGTTCCACAGGTAGTATCACTTGGAGATCGAGGAGATCCAAGAACAAGAGAGAAAAAGCAGGACTCGCTGAGCCATTTATATCTCTGCCCTTCAATTGACCTTACATATGTTCATTGGCCATGTTGGCACAACAAGCCTACCTATCACAATCCACCCCTTGTCAACTTGGCATCTGTACACAATTCCTTAGCCATATAAAATCTCCAGGCATCAATGAAATCAAACTTACACTTAACATCAAGCATCTATCATATATATAAATGAGAACAAACTGAATCCAATTGTATCTGATATCATACGTGAACAAAAAATATATATTCAATAAGCTCAAATAAAGAAAATATCCAAACAATCACAAACTTCACTTTTGCGATTAATCACGTAGTCATAACTTATAGGTAGAACTACCTTCTTCTACTATCCATTCTGTATTATCTTTGCCCTCAGCAATTATCTCAATTGGTTGTGGTTTTTTGCCTTCATCCATGAGGGGTCTAGGTCATTAGATGTCCTGTCATGAATGGGTTGCTGTAATTTACTATTTACTTTTATCACAGGGTGTGGTAGCACGAAGAGTCACCCTATGGGATCTCTTGGATTCCAGACATATTCTTCTTTGCCCGCCTTATGTAGCAACAGTCCAATTTCTTTTGGGTAATCAGGGCCAATCCCACCACTCAGTATAGTGACACCCTTCCTGACCTGTTGATCCAAAGGCATGAGGAGCCCAAAGTGGCCAGGGGGCATTCTCAGCTGCCAGTTCAGTGGAATTGTGCTGTGTTTCCAGGTGGGAGACTTCCTTCCTTTGGGACCAGGACCTCCACAGGCCTGAAGCAAATAGGGTGACTAGGACAGGAAGCAAAAATGCTGCAAGTGGGTCACTAGGAGTAATAGTGAGTGGTGCCATTCCACTTTCCACCCCTTGGTTCCTGGACCCATGAATTCTGGTTGTTGGAGACACAGCACCATATATTGGCCGCTGCTTTAAAGTGTATATAGCTTCCTGGAGAACACTGCCCCAGCTTCGTAAGCTGTTGCCATGTAGTTTGCATCCCAGTTGTGTCTTTAAGAGTCCATGCTTCTATCAAGCCAGCTGCTTCAGGATGATGAGGAACATGATATGACCAGTGGATTTCATGGGCATGGGCCCATTGCCGCACTGAATTTGCTGTGCAGTGTGCTTCTTGATCTAAAGCAAAGCTATGTGGGATGCCATGCCAGTGGATGAGGCATTCTGTAAGTCCACAAATGGTAGGTGGGCAGAAGCATTGCGTGCAGGGAAGGCAAATCCATATCCAGATTAAGTGTCTATTCCAGTCAGAACAAAATGCTACCTCCCCACCCCTCATGATGGGAGTGGTTCTATATCATCAACTTATCACCAAGTTGCTGGCTGATCTCCCTAAGAAATGGTCCTGTATCTTAGACTTACATTGGTTTCTGCTGCTGGAAAATGGGGCACTCATCAGTGGCTGTGGCCTTGGTGAGTGTCAGCCTTGACGAGTGGAAGTCCATGTTGCTGTGCCCATGCATAACCTCCAACCCTGCCACCATGTCCACTTTGTTCATGGTCCCATTGAACGTTAACAGGAGTGGAAGAGAAAAGAGAAAGGCCAGTCTCCACAGTGTGTGTCATTTTATCCACTTGATTGTTAAAGTGCTCCTCTTCAGAGGTAACCTTTTGGTGAGCATTCACATGAGACACAAATATCTATACTTTCTTGGCCCATTCAGAGAGGTCCAATCACATACCTTTTCCCCACACCTCCTTGTGATCAACCTTCCAATCATGTCCATTCCAAGTCCCTGACCATCCAGACAAGCCATTAGCCACAGCTCATGAATCAGTAGATAGTCTCACAACTGGTCATTTTTCCTTGCAGGCAAACTCAACAGCCAGGTACAATGCTCAAATTTCTGGGAGGATTTTTCTTCATGACTATCTTTTAGGGAGATCCCAGAAAGGGGCGGTAATGCTGCTGATGTCTACTTACGAGTGGCACCAGCATATCATGCAGAGCCTTCTGTGAACCAAGCAGGACTTTTCTGTTCTTCAGTTAAATTATCATAAGGAACTCCCCAGGAGACCATAGGTGCAGACTGGGAGAAAGAAGGTAATGTGACTGGAGTGGGGACTGTGGGCATTTGGGGCACTTCTTCATGCAGCCTACTTGTACCTCCAACCTGGCCTAATTTTGTATGTACCACTTCCATTTAACAATGGAGGTTGCTGCGCACATCCAGTTTTATGTCTCTGTGGGTCAGACCATACCCAGTTCATGATGGGTAGTTCAGGCTTCATGGTGACTTGGTGGCCCATGGTGAGGCATTTAGTCTCCACCAAAGCCCAGTAACAGGCCAACAGCTGTTCTTCAAAGTGGGGAGTAGTTGTCTGCAGAAGATGGGAGGACTTCACACCAGAATCCCAATGGTCTATGCTGTGATAAACCAATAGGGTTCTTCCATAGACTCCACACTGCATCTTTATCAATAACTGACACCTCGAGCACCATTGGGTCAGCTGGATCATATGGTCCCAGTGGCAAAGCAACTTGCACGGCAGCCTGAACCTGTTTGTGATGGGTAGGTTTGTTATGCCAACATGGCCACAGAAGATTGGTGGGTCTGTTGTGACGGCACGGCTAATGAACATGCGGGATGAATTGAAGGGCAGAGATAGGAAGGGCTCAGCAAGTCCCGCCCTCTCTCTTGCTTCCGGATCTTTGGACCAGAGAGCTGCCTCGTTCGTCCTGTTCCTCGACCTCTAAGCAACACTACCCGAGGGATACCTAATCATGAACTGTGTTGCTGTGAGTTGAGAATCCTTCAAGCCCTACTTCGCCACACCCCTGGGATATACTTCTAATCTAGGCCATCTAGCAGCCCATGCTTTAGTGAACCAAGAAATTAAGGAGTTGGATCTTCTCTTAACCTCTCTTGCTGAGACGTTGAAAGAAGAGTCTGTGCTTAGGGGTCCCATATCTATAAACTCAGACTGATCTAATATTACATTACTTGTACCATTATCCCACACCCTCAGTAACCATTCTCAGGGACATTCTCCAGACTTCTTTGTGTATGTATTTGAAAGCTCAAGCAGTTCTTTGTGAATATAGCGCACTTCTTCTTGGGTAATCATCTCAACCTCACCGTTAGGAGCCTTCTTATCCTTAATTTTAGTTATAGGTCAGAAGAAATTATCAGTGATGAGAGTGTTTCCTGGGTGTTCTCAGAACTATCCTATAAGCTCACTCAGGCAATGGTACACTTGCAGCCCACTGGGAATTTCATCTTGAATAGTTTGGGTAATCTGCTCAGGTGTGAGCTGTTTGTTGATAGTAGATTACTACCTTCAGCTGGGAGAGGTGGATCTATTGACTTGATTGGTTCAATTGTTTCTAGAGGCGGCACACTATCCTCTTCTGGATCATCAGCCCATATGCTTCCATCCCATGTTTCAGGGTCCCAACTTTTTCCTATCAATGCCCTCACTTTTGACTTCAGAAACTGCTCTAGATCTGCCATTCAGCTGATGTTGTAATTCAGCCACTCACATAATGAGACTTTGGACCTGGTTCTCAACAAGGTCAGAACTATTAGTAGAGGTATGAAGACTTTTCTTTGTAGCACAGGCGGAAACTTTTAAGTCTGTAAGTTGGCATCTGAGGTGAACTTCCGAGGCACTGAATCCATCCCTCTCCTTAATTACACAGACCATTGTAAGGAGGACCAGCCAACCAGCTTTCCTACACTTGCCATCTTGACAAAACCACTGGAAAATATCAAACAGATGATCTCCCAGAGCCTCAACTTTTACCAGCACACCATCTACCGGTGCTGCTACTTTAGCTATAAGCTTTGCTACTTCACACCATGAATTAGTAAGAGTGGCAGAATTATACATGGTTTTAGGTGTGGAATTAGCATCATTAGTTCTCTTAAGACTAATCAGACTGGAGAGCCAATCTAAGAAACCCATGTTTATGATTGTATTTCTCTAGAAGCACTCCTGGTACCATTTGTGTTAGACAGGGTTCTCTAGAGAAACAAAACCAGGACACTAACAATTATCTGTCTATATTTATATAGATAGAAAGATGACTAACATAAGAAATAAACAGTTAACTAATATATAAAGCAGTATAAATGGCTTAGTGCAACTCACTTGTGTGAGACAGCTAGTACGCTGGCAGTCCTTCAAGTCTTGAGGGCCACCTAGTAGTCCTCTGTAGAGCAATTCAGCCTACCTGGCCACAAACAGCAAGCAGCAAGTCAGGTCACCAACACTCAGCCAGATGACAGGGTCCATCAGTGCCCAGCTCAATCCAGGGATACATATGGCAGCCAACTACAAAAGAGGGAAAAAGAGAGAAAAGCAAAACAACAAAAGACATGGGTAGTGGGGGAACAGTGCACCAACCCTTCCAAAGGGAGGGCATTGTCTACATCTCAACAGGTGAGGGAGAGAGAAACCAGGCCTTCACCCCAGTTTGCCAAGACGTGAATGCAACATACTGGCACGAAGCAGCAAACCAATAGAGATGTCTCTGGGGCCAGGTCCAATCATAGTTATGTGCCCCACACTCACCCCTAGAACAATGTACTACAGAGGACAATCCTGAATCTAAAGAACGGGGGAAATGACTTGTCTGATCAGAGCACCCAGGAGCAAATGAGGAGGAAAGGATAGAAAAAGAGGGAATGAAACAACCTATTCCACCAAAATGCAAGGAAGACCGTAGGGTCAACTCTATCAGGAGACATGACATCCCTCACTGACCCATAACACAACGCGGGTCAACAAGTGCTGAAATTGTGCTAAATCTGACTCGACCACATTGGCATGGAACACTAAGGGTTTACAACAGAGCAGCAAAGGGAGCAAAGCAATGAAGACCCTGAGGAATCCCCAAAATAGACTTTGAGGTCATCATCAAACTAGACCAGAAAATGGTCAAAAAGATCAACAAACAGATTTGGAACAATTTGAGCCTTTTCATTTTTGTTGTTGTTTTGTTTCAGGTTTTTTTTTTTGGGGGGGGGTTGTTGTTCTGTTTTGCTGGCTTTGTTTTTGTGCTTACTATTGTTTTGCATGTCTATCTAGATAAGAAAGCTGGCATAAACAATCTGGAGGGGAAACAATGAGACAAATGGTTCCAGGGGAACACAGAAGAGGGGGAAGCAGAGGAAAAAGAAGGGAAGGCCAACAAAGTCAGGGACAAAGGAAAAACAAGTGATCTAAAATTGATGGCGAGGAGGGCATAGGATTTCTAATGGCACTTGATCAAGTGCAGTGTTGCCAAGAGGAATTAATGAAAGCTGAATGAAGGTCGAACACGATAGTGTGACAAGAGAAAAGTAATAGTGAATAGAGGAAAGAGCTAGAAGGCCTTTCTAAGGGATTTATAAAAAATCCCTAAAGGGGATTTATAAAAAATCTCAATACAGACAGATACATATGTAAACATATTTTATATAATGATAGGGAAATTGATCTGTGCACATATATTTATATGTGAAGTATTAAGATAGGAGTAGGACACTGAGCTTCTACTTGGATACTCCCTCAATGCAAGAACACTTTGAAATAACCTTAGAAAGAGCCCTGTATTCTTTGATGTTCACCTACCCAAAACAATCGCTGAAGACAAAAAGGGTGCATAAGCAAATGGGGTGAGGAAAGGTGATGGCGTCCAGCTATCAAACAATATGGCATCTGGAATCTTAAAGGCTTGAAGATAAACAAGTGATCATCTAGATGAAAAGACCAGAACCCCAGTCTGTGTAATCATGAGGTATCAATGGGATCAAGCATCAAAAACTCAGAACAAAAAATTAAATCAATGTGAATGAGGGAATGAAGTACAGACCCAAAGCCCTTCTGTACACAATTAGATGTCCCCTCACAGAAGGGTCACAAGGGAGAGACAAACCAAGGTACAGTATAGCACAGATAAAGTATACAACTTTCCTCTAGTTCTTTAATTTTCATCATAACTGTCCAGAGCCATCCAGCCAGGACATGCTTGACCTTGCTACAGTCACTAGTCTGAACTCTGTTACTGTTTGTTGCCTGAGCTTAGTAGTCTATTATCTTTATAACTGTAAACAGCCCTGCCCTTTGAAGCTTAACTTGCAGACTTGCTGACCTTCACTTGTCAGTAACTATATGCTAATCACCTAAGAGTAGGAGTCTGTTATCTTTAAACTATAGCTGTAAACTGTAAACAGTAACTGTAAACTGTTAACTGTAACTGTAAACAGCCCCTTTCTCGCATCTTATTTGGCTGTCGTCCAGGATTGGCCCCTGTTGACTTTGCCTCATTAGCATAAGCTGTGATCTTTACTCCTGACCATTGACTATAAATACCCTGAGTTTTGCCCCCAGTAAAGGAGACTTGATCAGAATCCTGTCTTGTCTCCATTTCTCGAGTCTCCTGTCCCCCCAATTCCCTCTCCTTCTTCCAGGACTTGCGAATTATGGACCCACAGGCCGGGACACGTGGCACCCAAACCGTGGGGCCTGGACACGGAGGACCCAGTGAGGAAAAGTGCTCGAGGAAGCTAGCTAGCGACTTTGGAAATCCGATAACAGAGCCACTGCGGGACCTGCTGCAGTTTCGGCTTTAAGGTAAGTGGGTAGAGCACTCAATAATGGGCCAGGAATCAAGATCATATGAGGATAATGTGGTACCGGAATTAAGTTTAAATGAGGAATTTATTGTACAGTTAACTGAAGTTTTAAAGACGCAAGGAGGAAAGGTTAAGAAAAAGAATTTGTTAAAGTTTTTTGACTTTATTAAAAATGTATGTCCTTGGTTCCCTTTAGAAGGGACGATTGATATTAGGAACTGGAGAAGAGTAGGGAACACTTTGAATGATCATTACGAGATGTTTGGAGACAAGTGGGTGCCTGTTACGACTTTCACTTATTGGGGTTTGATAAGAGATTTAATTGATATTCAAGAGGATAACCCAGAAATTAGAACTGTAATGTCCCGAGTGGAGAAAATTTTAAAATCCAGTAGTAAGCCGCCCTCTCGTTGTGAAACTTCTTGTTCTGATGAAGACTTGAAGTTTGATCTTATCTCGTTACATGATGAGGAGCATAAGGTATCTACTAGGAAAGAAAAATTACCTTTAAAATCACATTATTTCGGAAAACCTTTTGGCTATAAAGAACAAGTCCATAATTTGACTGATCCCGGAGACTTTGTAGTGGATGAACCACCTCCTGATCCTTCAGAGGTGGATTGGGATGACATAGATGAAGAGGCCACTAAATACCGTAACTCTGACTGGCCTCCCTTGACCTCAAGTTCCCCTCCTTGCATTTCTCCTTTACAGCCTACTGCTCCTTTGATGCCCTCAAGCCAGGCTTGTGCTAAAACACATGTCTCTTCTTGGTCAACGTCTAAAAGGAAAACTCAGTTGTCAAAGCGAGACAAGCTTTCTGGCTTGTCTTCTTTCAGCGCTCTTGCAAGAAATTGGTTTTTCAAACTTTAACTAATTTAAGAGCAATTGGACAAAGTAGTAATCCCAAAGAAAGTTCCAAATACCTCACTTGGAGGGACAATGAAAACAATTCAGGCCTGATCAAACCCTATGTCATCCCCGAACTGCCTGTTAACATTAGGGGCAGAGATTTGCTGTCTCAAATGAAAATCATGATGTGCAGCCCTAACGATGTAGTTACTGCACAAATGCTAGCTCAGGGCTATAGCCCTGAAAAAGCACTAGACAAAGAAGGAAATGGTGTCCGACAAGCAATTCCAGCCAGGGGACAATTAGACAAAAAAGGCTTTGGAAATTTTTGATTTCGGCCACTGACATGCCTGCACCCCAAGGGTGCACTGATCCAATCACTTGGAAATCAGCTGAACCTGTTTGGGTTGATCAATGGCCCATAATCAGTGAAAAGTTGATTGCCGCCCAGCCGTTAGTGCAGGAACAGTTAAATGCGGGGCATATCACAGAAAGTACTTCTCTGTGGAATTCTCCTATATTTATCGTAAGGAAAAAGTCAGGGAAATGGAGACTTTTGCAAGACTTAAGGGCTGTCAACGTCGCCAGGGTACTTATGGGCGCCCTTCAGCCTGGGTTGCCGTCCCCCGTAGCAATCCCTCAAGGGTGTTTTAAAGTTGTTATAGATCTTAAAGACTGCTTTTTCACGATTCCTTTGCATCCTGATGATCAAAAGAGATTTGCTTTTAGTGTACTGTCCACAACCTTTAAAGAACCAATGAAACGGTATCAGTGGAAAGTGTTGCCTCAGGGAATGGCTAATAGTCCCACCTTGTGTCAGAAGTATGTAGCTGCTGCTGTACAACCTATCAGGGACCGTTGGGATATGATGTATATTATTCATTACATGGATGATATATTGATAGCAGGACGCGTTGGGGAACAGGTCTTGCAGTGTTTTGCTCAACTCAAACAGGAATTGATGAAAGCTGGACTGCAAATTGCCTCGGAGAAGGTGCAGCTGCAGGATCCATATACCTATTTGGGTTTTCAAATACACGGACCAAAAATTATTAATCAAAAGGCTGTCATCCGTAGAGATCAATTAAAGACTCTTAATGATTTCCAAAAGCTCTTAGGAGATACAAATTGGCTCCGGCCATATTTAAAACTGACCACGGGTGATCTGAAAACCCCTGTTTGAAATTTTAAAAGGTGATCCCCATCCTAAATCTCCCAGATGTATCTCTGAGGAGGCATTGATTGCACTCCAGCAAGTAGAAGATGCCATTGCGGCCCAGTTTGTCACTACAATCAGCCTTTAACATTTATAATTTTCAATACAACAGTCACACCTACTGTCCTCTTTTGGCAAGGCAGCCCAATTATGTGGATCCATTTGCCCTCTTCCCCAACAAAGGTCTTGCTTCCCTATTATGATGCTATAGCGAATTTAATTCTTATGGGAAGAGAAGATGGCCGCCGATATTTTGGTATAGAACCTTCAAATATCATACAACCCTATTCCAAATCCCAGATTATTTGGTTATTGCAGAACACGGAGACATGGCCAGTAGCTTGCACCTCTTACGAAGGTAGTTTGGATAATCACTATCCACCAAATAAATTAATTCAGTTTTGCAAATTACATGCCTTTGTTTTCCCCAAAGTTACTAGCAAAGAACCCTTGGATGATGCTTTAATAGTGTTCACGGATGGGTCATCCACAGGAGTTGCTGCCTATTCCTTTGTTAACCAAGTAATTAAGTTTAAAACAAAATTTACCTCTGCTCAGTTGGTAGAGTTACAAGCTATGATTGCAGTTTGATCAGCCTTTCCCAATCAAGCGCTTAATATTTATACTGATAGTGCTTATCTGGCTCATTCAGTACCCCTTTTAGAAACTGTTGAGCAGATCAAACGTGTGTCAGAAATGGCTAAATTATTTTTGCACTGCCAGCAACTCATTCATAGAAGAACTGCTCCTTTCTTCTTGGGACATATTCGGGCTCAATGGGGCCTACTAGGGTCTCTGGCTTGAGGTAATGAGATCGCTGATAAAGCTGCAATTTACAACAGGCTCAAGCTGCTCATGCCTTGCATCATTTGAATGCCCAGTCCCTAAGACTGATGTTTAAAATACCTAGAGAACAAGCCAGACAGATTGTTAAGAAATGTGCTTCTTGTGTGACTTTTCTACCAATCCCCCATTTGGGAATTAACCCTAAGGGACTGGTACCTAACTCGATCTGGCAAATGGATGTCACCCACTATGCAGAGTTTGGGAATCTGAAATATATTCATGCATGCATAGGCACCTATAGGGGGTTTATTCTCGCTACCCTCCAAACAGGAGAGGCTACCAAGCATGTTGTGGCACATCTGTTGCATTGTTTTTCTGTTTTGGGAGTTCCCAAACAAATAAAGACAGACAATGGCCCTGGCTATGCAGCAAAATCTTTTAAAAATTTCTGTGATCAATTACAGATAAAGCACATTATGGGAATCTCTTACCAATCCTCAGGGGCAAGGTATAGTTGAAAGAGCTCATTTATCCTTGAAAACTACATTTTAAAAAATAAAAAAGGGGGAATGGTACCCCCCTAAAAGTGCCCCCAAAAATATTCTTAACCATACTCTTTTTACAAGATATTTTTTAACATTAGACAGTCACGGGAAATCTGCTGCAGATCGTTTTTGGCATCTTGAATCCCATAAGCAATTTGCCATGGTAAAATGGAGAGACCCACTGGACAATTGATGGCATGGCCCAGACCCAGTATTGATCTGGGGAACGGGCTGAGTCTGCATTTACTCTCAAGAATACGATGCAGCCAGATGGCTGCCAGAATGACTGGTGAAACAAATTGATGACCAACATAGATCCAGGGAAGAGATTTCTCCCTAAGAGTATGTTCTCTTCTGTTTTTACAGAAATGTATCCTGAAAAAATGCAACAGGGATACCCCGTCCCTCTTGCATTACCTAGTCCTTTTATTAACTATTCTGAAGGAAGTCATTGTGACTTGACTTCTCCTTTTACAATCCAACCTTTGCAGTTTATTTAATGTGATTTGTTTATTTTCCTCCTCCCTTATGGCAACAATAGGGCTTTTTTACCCAGTTGTCCAGCATCTGGACAGAGTTATGTGTGCTAATCTCTCTCCTTCCAGGCATAGATATTATGCCTATCGCTATACCTGCTATTGATCACATGGCAGGAAAAGCTAAAAGGGCAGTGTAACTAGTTCCCCTATTTGTAAGATTAGAGATCAGTACTGCAGTGGCCTTTGGAACTGCAGGATACCAAATTATCTAGGCAGCTAATATCGGAAATGCAGACCTCATCAGGCACTATACAAGATTTGAAAGATCAGGTAGATTCTTTAGCAGAAGTTCTATTACAAAATAGAAGAGGCTTAGATTTACCTGCTGCAGAGTAGGGAGGCATTTGTTTGGTTTTACAGGAAAGATGCTGTTTTTATGCCAACAATATCAAGCGGCTGCAAGAAGACTTGGCAAAGAGAAGAAAGGAGTTGACCATCAATCCCCTGTGGACCGGGCTCAGTGGACTGTTGCATTACCTCTTGCCACTTTTGGGCCCCCTCACTAGTTTATTGTTTTTGCTTTCATATTTCAACAAAATCATGGCATTTATTAAGTAACAGATTGAGTCCATTTAAGCAAGGCCCCTTCAAATTCATTATCATCGCTTGGAGTTGAGCGATCTTGAACAGAGTGGCACACACAACTAAGGTGTGATAAGACCCTCTGCCTCCGTGAGCTGAACTTGACAGCCGATGACGGGTAAGATCAGGAGCCCTCTTTACCAGCCTAAGACAGGCCATGGTCACATTAGAAGGCCATTGACCAATGACGGGTAAGGACTGAGTGTGTGTCCTGGCAACCTAAGACAGGCAGAGCTCCCGGGAGGATATTATTTGAAAAAATATAAAAGGGGGACCTGTTCAGAGCCATCCAGCCCGGACATGCTTGACCTTGCTGCAGTCACTAGTCTGAACTCTGTTACTGGACCGGGCTCAATGGACTGTTGCATTACCTCTTGCTACTTTTGGGCCCCCTCGCTAGTTTACTGTTTATGCTTTCATATTTCAACAAAATCATGGCATTTATTAAGTAACAGATTGAGACCATTCAAGCAAGACCCCTTCTCAAATTCATTATCATCGCTTGGAGATGAGCAATCTCGAACAGAGTGGCACACACAACTATGGTGTGATAAGACCGTCTGCCTCCATGAGCTGAACTTGACAACCGATGACGGGTAAGATCAGGAGCCCTCATTACCAGCCTAAGACAGGCCAAGGTCACAATAGAAGGCCATTGACCAATGACGGGTAAGGACTGAGTGTGTGTCCTGGCAACCTAAGACAGGCGGAGTTCCCGGGAAGATATTATTTGAAAAAATAAAAAAGGGGGACCTGTTCAGAGCCATCCAGCCCGGACATCCTTGACCTTGCTACAGTCACTAGTCTGAATTCTGTTACTGTTTGCTGCCTGAGCTTAGTAGTCTATTATCTTTATAACTGTAAACAGCCCTGCCCTTTGAAGCTTACCTTGCAGACTTGTTAACCTTCACTTGTCAGTAACTATGTGCTAATCACCTAAGAGTAGTAGTCTGTTATCTTTAAACTGTAACTGTATACTGTAAACAGTAACTGTAAACTGTTAACTGTAACTGTAAACATCCCCTTTCGCCCATCTTATTTGGCCCATATCTAGGATTGGCCCCCTGTTGACTTTACCTCATTAGCATAAGCTGTGACCTTTCCTCCTGACCATTGGCTATATATACCCTGAGTTTTGCCCCAATAAACGAGACTTGATCAGAATCCTGTCTAGTCTCCATTTCTCACGTCTCCTGTTCCCCCAATTCCCGCTCCTCCTTCCAGGACTTGGGAATGACGGACCCGCAGTCCGTGACACATAATTACTATCATGACCCCAACTTCATCTTACAAATGTGGCAAAACAGAACATGAACACTGGTACAAATAAGAACTTGCAACACAGGGAATATAGGACTGATAAACCCCTCAAGGACAATAATGAGAGTAGTGATACTAGGAGGTTAAGGGGGAGCCAATCACAATGATTGACATATAATCCACAGCAAGGGAAAAGGGCAACAGAAAAGTGGGTAAAGTGAGACAGCATTTGGTGTAAGACATGAAAAAATTTATAAAAGCTCAAGGGTTCATTGGGGAGGGTAGAGGGGAGGGAAAATGAGGGAATAATACCTAGTAGAAACAAAATGTTTGAATATAATGATGACAGCACATGTACAAATGTGTTTGATAAAATGGATGATGTATGGATTGTGTTAGCAGATGTAAAAATCTCCATCAAATATTTTTTAAGTTAAAAAAGACAGTAATCTTTTCAGAATCCAGCTACCAAGTCTTTCTATCCCATAGAGTAGGTAATATGCTGGAACACTAATCAGACTCATCCCTCATGCCACTTGGGCTCCAGCAGTGAATTCTAAATCTTTAAGATTATCCAGTTGTAACTGCCTATGTATTTAAATGTTGCAGTATATATAAGTTCCCTCTTAAATTATCTTCCCTTTTATTATCTTCACTTTTAAAAAAACTGTCCTATACTCCATATTCACATTAGGGTATGCTTTATCTCTCAATTTTTTCTCCTAGAAAACTTGTACAATAGTATCTATCTATCACCTACATTTCCTCAGTATTCATTCATTGTTCAACCATCTCACTTGGATTATTTGACCTCTGAAATATTTGATTAGAGATGAAGGAACCCATGTGATATAGTGGGCTATACATACAGCTACAAACTGTAAAGCCCATCTTTTAAACCCACCAGCTTCTCTGTGTGGGGGAAAAAAAGACTTTCTGTTGCCACGGAACAACAAGCCAGAAAACCCATTTCTACAGAGTTTCTATTTTATAGGGTCAGTGAGTAGAGATTGACTTGATGCTAGTGAATATTTTGGGGGGCGTGGGGGTGTGGTTGATTG
>PVJH01035712.1:0-19427 GCA_004026705.1 Nesogale talazaci
GGTGGGGGAAGTCGGGGAGGAGGAGGATGGTCAGGAGGATATAGAGTTCCTGGTCATTTGGGATCAATTGAAATATATCCAACAGGAATTACTGAGAGGCAATGATGTGTAAAGATGATAGCATGGCAGGAGGAAAGTAAAAAGGAAAAGAGGAAAGAGTAAGAAAATAAAAATTATATCTATAAAATATAAATCTGTAGACATGTAGATATATAAATATAGATACATTTTTGTGTGTGTATATGTGTGTATGTATGTGTATATATATATGTTCAATTAGGAAGCAGACAGACTTTGATCTTCTACTAAAATCTTACCTCAGTGCAAGAATGAGTTGTTCTATTATTGTGGCAATGTATGGAACTCACCTTCCCAACACAATCACTGAAGGCACAATGAGTGCATTAAAAAATGTGATGAAGAAAGCGGACGGTTCTCAGCTTTTAGAGCTATTGTATCTGTGGTCTTAAAAGCTTATAGTAATGAGCAGCCATCTACAGGAAAGCATCAAAGCCCACATGAAAGGAACACAGCCGTGTGTGTGTCTGTGTGTGTGTGATCATGAGGTGTAAATGGGAGTAGGTATCAGAAATTCAAAAACGAGTAATTAAATTGACGTGTCGGAGTGTAGACAAAGACATCCGGAAAATTGACTGAGTAGCACACACCAGAGGGACTCCGCAGAAATCAGTCCAGGAGAGTTACGATGGGAAATTCCACACTGCTGGGTTGCAGAAGGAACATCCTAAAGAGAAGTAGGCACAGATCCAAGAAGTATTGAGAAGCTGGGGGCTTTGGGCTTGCCACATTGGTGGCCAGCTAGGCTTTGACCTTAGCTCCACCACTGTCCTGGCCAGTGCCAGGATAATTTGGAGCTGGCTCAGGGACTTTATTTCAACACACGCACAGCTTTCCAAGGCCTCAGGGTGGGTATTAAACCCCTCCAGCCCCACAACTAGGGGTCTGTGCTCAGCTTTCCCCCTCTCCTCTATATTCCTCCAGAATCTCAGTGGGCTTATTTTTTTTCTTTTTCTCTTCCCCTTTCTCTCACATGCCACTGCTTACCTCCAGACCACTCCTGTAAGCCGAGGGTATTTATGCCTGCCCTGTATGTAGCTGGAAGTGCTCCACACTCTGCAGCATAACCCAAGGCTGGGGAAAGCCCACCCACACTCTACCAGGGAATACCCTGCCCAATTTTTTTCAGGGGAAATCCCGATAACTTTCTTCCTGGGGAAATTCTGTCTGCCCACCCTCTGCAATGCTTAATACCTGGCTGGGGAAATTCCACCCACCTTCTTCTGGGAAAATTCTCCCTGGGTGGTGGGGGGAGCTCTTATGCATCCTCTGTGGTCTCATGTAACTGAGGGATCTTCCTTCCGCTTGCCATGGTGCCTCACATTGGCTAAGGCAGCTCAGCCTACATTCATCAACATTTCATGCTGCTGCAGGAACTTCTGCCCAATGTCCATAGTGATCTAACTGATCAGGGCAATTCCCACCAACATTTGTTGTGCTCTACACCAAATCAGACATCCCACCAGCCTTTGGTGGCACTCCCATTGTACTGGGCACCAAACACAAACCCTCTGCAACACACCAAACTGCTGTGGGACACATCATCTTGTGAGATGTGATCTCACACACATCTTGTGAGATCAGCCAATACAATACCATCTTTGTGAGTCCACAACCATCCAAAGAGTGTCCCCAGAAAGGAGCATCCAATTTGCCCTCCAAATAACAGAATACTGGTTGACTAGGGAAAGAGTGAAGTCACAGGAAGATAAAGTGGTAGTCCAATTCCTTAGTAAAATTATCTGAAGGCTGTTTGAAGAAGAATTCATACAAGTCTCCCAGAGAGATCCAGTGCTCTTTGACTCCCTGGAAAATGGCACCTGGCTCATCTAAAACAATGCAACACAAACAGCAATCAGCCAAATGACCCAAACATAGGACAACTCTACCAAGCATTTAGGAATTACTGACAATAATCCTTCACAAACTTCCAGAACATAGACAGAGACTGGAAACTCCCAAACTCCTTCTATGAAGCTACTATAACTCTGATAATGAACTTTGGCAGGGAGACCACAAGAATTGAGAATTACAGGCAAATATACTTAATGAATATAGATGCAAAAATCCTTAACCAAATACTTGCAAATAGAATACAAAAGTATATAACACAAATAATTCATCATGACTAAGTGGGATTCATACGAGGGATGCAGGGATGTTTCAACATATGAAAGACCGTTAGCATGGAAGAAACAACCCAGTCTGTGTGACCAGTCTGTGTGTCAAAGGGATCCATTATCAGGCATCAAAGAACTAAAAATCATATAATTTCATGCCCACCTTCCTGATAGGGTCACTGAAGACAAATGTGTACATAAGTAAATGTGGTGAAGAAAGCTGATGGTGTCCAGTATATCAAAAGATATAGGATCTGGGGTCTTAATATTGATAGCTGAGAAAAAGGCATTTGGAAACATCCAACACCCATTTCTACTTAAGACACTCAAGAAGATAGGAATGGAAGGAAAAATCCTCAAGATAATACAAGCAATATGTGAAAAACCAACAGCCAATGTGGTAGTCAATGGAGAAAAGATGAAAACAATCCCACTTAAAAGGGGACCAGACAAGTATGCTCCTCACCTCCACTCTTATTTAACATCATACTGAAGGTTTTAGCTAACAGCATAAGGCAAAGAAATCAAAAGTACTTGCCTGGAGAAGACAGAGGTGCAAGTATTGGTCTTTGCAGATAATATGATTTTGCATAAAGAAAATTCCAGGGCTGAGCCCCGGTGGCATAGTGGTTGAGTGTGGGAATGTGGTCCACTGGCTTGGCAGTTCAAATCCAGCAGCAGCTCTCCAGGAGCAAGGCTGGGGGGCAGTGATGCGCCCCCCCAAAGAAAATTCCACATTCTCCACAGGGGAAATACTGTATGCAATAGAAGAGTATGACAGACAGGTAGGATACAAGATCAACAAAGAGAAGTCTATTGGACTGGTATACACATCAGATAAGACCACAGAAGAGGAGATCAAAAAGGTCTTACCCTTCACAACAGCCAAGAATAAAGAAAATATCTAGGGCTGTACCCAACTGAAAGAACAGAATATATATATGAGGAAAACTACTGAAAACTATTATAAGAAACTACGATTGACTTCAACAAATGCTTGACAACCATGCTTGTCAATTGGAAGACTCAACATAGTAAAGATGTCAGTTCTGCCCATGGCACTATATGTTTAATGGAATCCTGATACAATTACTCTCATCTTTCTTCAAAGAAATGGAAAAAATGATTGGCAACTTTACATGGAGAGGGAAGAAGCCCAGAGTTAGCAGAGAACTCCTCAAGAAGAAGGACAGTGTGAGAGCTTGCTTTATCTGATTTTAGCATATATTATACAACCACAGTGGTCAAAATCAGGTGTTATTTGTATAAGTACAGATATTCAGACTAATGGAAAGAACTGAAAACTCAGAAATAAAATCATCAGCATACAGACAACTGATCTTTGATAAGGACACAAAAAAGTCAAATGTCAAGTGGATGTTCTCTTTTATAAATAGTGCTGGAAAATGCATAACATCCTGCAGAAAAATGAAGAAAGAACCTTATTTCACTCCATGCACAAGAATAAACTCAAAGTGTAAACTTGAGATAAAACCTCAAGCTATTAGGGCTATCAATGAAGGAATAGGGACAAACCTGAAAGCTTCGGCACAGGCAATACATAGGCTATCAGAAATAGGGAAGGGCACAAAGGCAGATTAGACACAAGTTCTTAAATGGGATATAGTTAAGGTAATACCCTGTGTGCATCGATAGAATTCACCAAGAGAGTAATAAGTGAGCCCACTGACTGGAAAAACCATGACACATCAGTCAAAGCCATGGCACATCAGTCAAAGACCTTATTACTTATATCTACAATACTCTGCTAGCTTCCAAAAAGAATAAAACTACTTGCACACTGAGGAGGTAGAGAAGGACCTGAACAGAAGTTTCACAAGGACAGAAATGCAAATAACAAGAAAACATGAGAAAATGTTCCCAATCATTAGCCATAAGAGAAATGCAAATTAAAACAACAATGGAATATCACCTAAGATCCTCAAAGAGAGTTCAATTAAAAAAATCAGAAAGCAACAAGTGTTGGAGGGGCTGTGGTGAGATAGGAACTCTCATCCACTGCTGGTGGGTCTGTAGGTATGTACAGCCAATATGGAAATTGATTTGGCAATAACTAAAACATCTGAAAATCGAGCTACCATATGACTCAGCTATCCCCTTACTGGGCACATAACCAGAAGAGGCAAGGAACAAAACACTGTCATACATTTGTGCTCCAATGCTCATTGTGGTACAGTTTCTATTTGCAAGAAATTAGAAACAACCCAAATTTCCATCAACAGCATGAATAAATTTAAAAACGGTGCCACATACATACAATGGAGATTTACACTTTGCTAAAAAGCAGTGATGAACGAATAAAGCATATCACTGCCTGGAAAGAACTGGAGGAAATTATGCTAAGCGAAGTAAGCCAAGCACAAAAGGACGAGTACAACATGAGTCCGCTGAAGTAATCTTAAAACAAAATGCAAAAGGGGCCTAGGGAAAAGCTACTGCATATAGGCATCCTTGGCATGAACTCACACCTATGTTAAAATATCCAACTATGTCATTTCAAAAGGGCAGCACATACCAAAAGAAAGAGGTATGGAAAGGAGGAGGCATTGAAAAAACATTGACTGGATGAAGTGAGATAAGCCTATTATTTTGAGAGGAATGAACTGTATGAGTTGAAATAGAAAATATTTTTGCATGAAAAATTGATGATGTGATCTGTAACTTTCACACAGCCACAACAAAAAGGAAAGGGGGAAAATATCACCTGGAGAGTTAAAAGAATTACATGAGGAATTTGTTGAGATGTTGAGATGAAAATTCTGATTTAGAATGTCTGGGGTGAAAATGCAAACAATCCACACAAGTAAGACCTCGACCAGACCATCCCAGAGACTTGTTTCAGGGATTTATAAAGTATAATTCACCATAGCCCTTATTTCATCCTGACCCAGGTGTATTCCATATATCATGACAGGCTCCCATCCAACAAGTGTCTGTGACTTCCAAAACATGGGTCATAGAGGAGTGGCCAAGATGCGCAGTTGTTTGAAAGTGGCATTACTGGTCTCAGGGCCTGTATCTGAGAGAGAAGTTTTGAGGTCATTTGATTAGGTCAGCATCCTCAATATTTGGGTAGTAAGGCCTCTCCCACAATGTGATCTACATTATAGTAATGTGAACACCTCCTTACAACCCCTAATCAGGTCCAATATTTATGATAGCTCCTGAGTAGTGTGGTCTACTTCATTTGAATAAATCAACTCTCTGGAGACCTCTCTCATCTTTCTGATGTGGATCTTCTATCTTTTGCATTAATTTCAAGTTTTTTGAACCTGGACCCACAGCCAGCCTTATTCACTATCGATCCTGGCTACAATCAGTTACCTCCTATAGCATTTGATCAGCTTCTGAATCTTCCAGCCATGGTCTCCCTGCATGGTCTTCCTGCTTCATGAATCTCTGACTTCCACAATGTAGGTAGCCACACATGTCAGGAAAAGCCTGAAGTTTAATAACTGACATAGGCTTGAACCAAACTGGGCTTGACCACTTCCACAAGTTGTTCCCCTTGCATACATTTTTCTCTTTTCATACATATATGTGTCACTGGTTTTGTTCCTTTTGAGAATCCAGTATAACACAAGACCAGAGTAGGAATTACAGGAATATAGTATTCATGATTAATGCTGAAATCTGATATGTGCAAATATTTTTGGTAATCTATAAATAAGATCCAATCTACCAGTCTCTACAAACAAAGAAGAGAAGAGAGAGTTCCATGTCTCAAGACATGGAACTTTGGTTCAAATATAAGGTCAAAGTCTAGGAATATCTGCCTTTAGTCTCTGAAATGAGCAATGTATTTGAACATCATCACAGTAACTTCAAAAGAAATCCTAGTGGCACTGTGGGTTAGGATTTGGGCTGCTAACCTCAAGGTCAGAGGTTTACACCCACCAGGCATTCCTTAGGGGGGAAAATGAAGCCTCATGACAATTTTAAAAACACAAAGAGGTAGTTCTTCTCTGTTCCATAGGTTCTCTTGGAGTCAGAATACACTAACTAGTAATTTTTTTTAATGAAAATCAACTCAATAACACTGGATTTGGTTTAACTTACATGTAACTTTAAAGTTATGATTTAAAAAATTTAAAAAGCATGTCAAAAATAGCAGAATATAAGCAGAAACTGAAATGGGAGGGATTGGCATTTTCTTTATTGTGCTTTCTGGGTAGCAAGTTAAAAAACCTTTTCTAAATAGTGAATTAGAAAGTCTTGAGTCAAGAAATAGGACTTTAAAAGCTGAATCATCAAGAAGCATATTTTAGTAAAATTTATGAAATTTTGAAGAAAATTGTCCGGAGCCATGAGGCCCGGCCATAACATTGCCTGTCTGGAGCCATGAGGCCCGGCCATTGTCTTGATCTTTATTGCCTGAGCTCTGTAATTTTCCACTTTGCAGCCACAGGTGCAGTTTGCTCCGTTAAGGGCGGTGTTGACATTCTGAGCTGGCCAAAAATACTAGGGGCTTTCCACACACAGGAATATGTTGTTTTTGAAATTCTCAGGAAACACCTGCAGTTTGTTCCCCCTTTGCTGGCCTATATAAGTTGGAACCTTCCACTCAATAAATGAGACTTCATCAGAATCCTGTCTTGTCTCCATTTCTCACATCTCCTGTCCCCCAAATTCCCGCTCCTCCTTCCAGGACTTGTGAATTATGGATCCGCAGGCCACAACAGAAAATGTAACAAAATATTAGAAATTTCAAGCTTTAAGAGTCTAGAATAGGATCAAATAGCTGTTAAAACCCCTTTATTAGCTTGTGTACCTAAGGTGTGCCTGAGCCAAGTCATGATATTTTCAATTGCCTCAAAATGTAAGGTTGGACATTGAATCAGGAAGATCAAAGAACTGATATATTTGAACTGTGGAGCTGGTGAAGGAAGCCGAAATTACCATGGACTGCCAAAAAGACAACCATATCTACCGGAAGAAGTACGTATGACCAGCGTGCTTCATAAAGGCAAGGGTAGGGAGATTTCCTCTCTCACACTTGGGCATGTTGTCAGGAGAGACCAGTCCCTGGAGAATAACATCAAGTCTGGTAAAGTACAGGAGCAACTAAAACGAGCGAGGCCATTTATGAGATGAATTGACACAGTAGCTGCAACAATGAGTTCAAGCACTGGGACAATTGTGAGGGTGGCACAATAACTGGTAGTGTTGGATTTTTTGCATTTTTTCCTTTTTATTGAGGGCTGTGCTAGTCCAGGTAGACTAGAGAAACAAATTCTTAAACATGCATATGTGTATAAGAAAGAGATTTATATACAAGAGCTATCAGAAAAAAAAACAGCTTCTGGTACATACATTATGAGTTCAATAGGTGCAGTTGTACAGCAATAGTTATTAATTGTTATAATAAAGTTATAGCAAGCGTGAGAGAGAGAGAGAAATAATAAGAGTCAGACATATATTATGGTAGCATGCTCATCTCCGCCAGTTGGGTGGTCTACGTGGAAAGAAAGGGTGAACTTTATTTTTCCCCATTTAAATAACCTTATTGGGGGACCCACGAGCCCTGTTGTCATTGGTCAGGGCAGGTCACAAGAGAGGGCTGTCTTAATGGCTATATGGCAACAAGGGGAGTGGTCTTAGGGATGTCTCCATGACTGAGGGGAGAAGAATGTGATAAGAGAAGACCTCAGACTCTGGGAGGTGGATAAACAGGTCTGTCTGGTTAGGAACCATTGACAGTGGTTCTTGAATCCCACCCATAGGCTTCAAGGGAAGGAAACCATCATCCTAACAGCAGGGGAGTCAGCTCTCCTGTGAGACGCACAAAGGTCTCAGATAACTGGGAGCTTCAGGGAGAATATCTAACTACTGACTTCCAACTGCATGCTGGAAAATAGTTTGCTTAATATTTTGGAGTAAATAATTGTGGAAAAGTCCTGTCTTTGTCCCACAAAGAGCAATTTCTATACATTGAGAACACAGCCCAGTCCAGTCCAAGGTTATAAGTCTGCTATTAGTGCATATGTCTGATACCAATCTATAAGTACTCTTGAGACTCACAAAGCACATGCAATGACACCAGGACAATCACAGGCCAGTGGGTGCAGAGTCTTGTGTATACAGTGGTGGTAGAAGCATCTCAGTGCTGGCAGAGGTTTCTACATGACTTTTATGGCTTCAGAAGTCTGGTTCCATCAGGGAAGGTCCATGTGGCTTCTCCTCTGGGACGTCTAAGAGGGAGTCAGCCTTCTGTCTTGTCAGTAGAGCATCTAACATGGACTGAGTAGTGAGTCGCTCACCTCCACGGAGGAAATCCAGCCAGATTTCCCAAAATTCTCAGGAGAAAACCATGCCCACACAGAGGTTACTTTGGCTGTCTCCAGATTGACAGGGTAGACTCCACCCCCACACTCTTAATCCTCAAAATCACACCAGATTAGGTGACTGCCACATGGGCTCATACAACTCATATCACGATCCATAACTGCATTCATTATATGTCAAGTACGTTTGTTTCCATTACCTTTCTCAAAGCATTTGCTTCCTACTTAAGCCCTTGGTATTAGTTCCTCATTTTTTCCCTTCCCACTCCACCTCCTCCCTCATGAGCCCTTGATAATTCATAGATTATTATTATCCTTTTATCATATCATACACTGTTCAGTGTTTTCCTTCACCCATGTCTCTATTGTCCATACCCCAGAGAGGACGTTATATGTAGATTCTTGTAATCGGTTCCCCCTTTCTATCCCTCCTTCTCTTTACCCCCCTGGTATTGGCACACTCATCACTGGTCCTAAAATGATCAACTATCCTATATTCCCCATGTTTCTGGTTTCAATCTACACCAGTGTACATCCTTTGGTGAGCCGGATTTGTAAGGTAGAATTAGGCTCATGTTAGTTGGGGGGTGGGGAAGAGGAGAGAAGAAGCACTTAAAAACTAGATCAAAGTTGCATGTTTCATTGCTGCTATTTAATAGCCAATGAGGCCTCTATGTGGGCATGACTTTCTCCTGAGACTTCTGGGAAATCTCATGATATTTCTCTCGAGAAGATGGAAATATTGAAAAAGAAGAGGGCTGAGCCCCAGTGGCGTAGTTGTGGGCAGGACTGTGGCCCACTGGGACGGAGGTTCAATTCCAACAGTGGGGCTGGGCCTCCTACTCCCACCACTGGAGAGCAGTGGTTCCCCCCCCCCACCCCAAAAGAAGAACCTGATTATGGGGTGCCATGCCCTGGCCCAAGTCTATCCTTGGCACTCCCTTGGGACATCCATGCTCAGCTTCCCCCCACCTGCTTCTCTTCTGCTGCCTGCCCTTAGTGTTTTGCCATGTTGTGGTGGGGTCAAAAGGGTTGCAATCCCGACCTTTTCTCTCCAGTGTGGTCCCCGTAGGGTCTTGGGTAAGCAAGGAATGTTGTTTCATAGTGTTGTTGACCATATAGTCCTCTCTATACATTGACTGTTCTGGGGATATTGTCCTCAAGGCTTGGTGAACTGGGTACATTTCACTCTCTTTTCCTTCCACTTCGTTTGTTCTCTGCTGTTCTGTCAGCAACATGACCCTTTCCCCAAGCTGTAGCTTCAGTGCTGTCCTCTAAAGTAAACTCTTCTGGGTGGAGAGGCAGCTGTCCACATAGTTGGGATTGGGCCTGAAAACTCTAACCCCTCCACTGGCTCCCTGCTCCATGCCATCATGATGCATTCACATCCTAGAACACAGGGATTAAGTTTGGTCTCTCTATACCTGTGGAAATATAAACAATACTCTCCCCTTGGACAGGTTAGTACCCTGTTCCACCACTCCACATTTATATCTTTCCCCACACACCCGCTTTTTTAGTTGGCTACCATATGTAGCCCTGGATTTGATCTGCCCCTTGTTGTACTACCTGGGTCTCACCCCAAGAATGTTTGTATACAACAGTTTTTTTTCCTTATATCCCTTTTGCATTTTTTAAGCTTTCTTTTGTGGACTTATGCTGTACTTGTCCTTTTTTTTTTTTTTGCTTGCTTTACTTCACTTAGCATAGTTCCCTACAGTTCATCTAATGCAACGATATGCTTCATGTGTTCATGACTGCTTTTCAGCAATGTGTAGCACTTCCTTGTATGTATGTACTAAATCTTTGTAATCCCTTTGTCAGTTGGTGGGAACTTGGGTTCTTTCTAACTCCTTGCAATCGTGAGCTGTGCCATGATGAACATTGGACCACAAATGTCTGCCCATGATTTGTTTTATGCTTCTTCTGGGTATATGCCCAGTTGGGGGTTTGTCGAGTCATTTGGTAACTCAATTTTCATCTATTTTAGGTATTGCCAAGTCAATTTTCATAGTGGCTATACATACCTACAGATTCACCAGCAGTGGAAAAGAGTTCCCATCTCCCCACAGCCCCTCCAATACTTGTTGCTTTCTGATTTTTTGAAATGGGTTATCATTGAGGTTATTAGATGGCATCTCATGGTTGTTTTAATTTGCATTTCTCTTATGGCTAATGATCGGGAACATTTTCTCATATGTTTATTGGCCATTTGAATATCTGCCTCTGTGAAACTTCTGTTCAGGTCCTTTGCCCAACTCCTCAGTAGGCAGTTAGTTTTGCTCTTTTGAGAAGCTATCTGGGTATTATAGATTTTAGTAATAAGGTCTTTATAAGGTTTTTTATTGCTAAAGAAGTCTTTCCAGTCAGTGGGCTCTCTTATTACTCTCTTGGTGAATTCTTTTGAGGTACACAGATGTTTTATCCTCAATATATCCCATTTGAGAATTTGTGACTCATCTGCCCATGTGCATTCCTTATTTCTGATGGCCTATTTATTCACTGTGCCAATGTTCTCAGATTGGTTCCAATACCCTCATTGATGACTCTAATAGTTTGGGGTTTTACTTCGCAGTCTATGATCCACCTTGAGTTTATTCTTGTGCATGGAATGGAGGTCCTGCATCAGGAGGGTCCTGATTCATTTTTCTATAGGTAGATATCCATTTTTCCAGTACTACTTCTTGAAGAGGGTACCTGTTTCCCATTTGATATTTATGGAACCCTTATCAAAGATTAGTTGCCTATATGCTGATGATTCTGTTTCTGATTTTTCAGTTCTTTTCCATTGATCTGAGTATCTCTCCTTATAACAATTCATTCAGTTTTCAACATTGTAGCTGTATAATATGTGCTAAAGTCAGGTAGAGCAAGTCCTCCCACTGTCTCCTTCTTCTTGAGGAGTTCTCTGCTAATTCTGGGTTTCTTTCCTCTCCATATGAAGTTGGTAATCATTTTTTCCATTTCATTGAAGAAAGGTAAGGATAATTATATTGCTATAGATTGAACTTATATAGTGACATAGGTAAAACTGACATCTTTATTATATTGAGTCCTCTAATTGATGAGCATGGAATATTCTTTCATTTATTGAAGTTACTCTGGGTTTCTTGTAGTAGTGTTCTGTAGTTTTCCTTATATATATCTTTTGCTATTCATTTTATTTTATTTTTATTTTTTTTTAGGCATCACTGCCCTGGTGGTGGGAGTAGGAGGCCCAGCCTTTGCTCCTGTGAGCGGGAATTGAACCTCCATCCTAGTGGGCTGCAGTCCCGTGCACAACCACTACGCCACCAGGGCTCAGCCTCTTTTGCTATTTATTCAGGTATATACCTAGATATTTCAATTGGTGTTTTGCTATTGTGAAGGGTACCACTTTTTTATCTCTTCTTCTGTGGTCTTATCCGATAGACTTCTGATTGTTGATCTTGTATCATTCCACTCTGCCACATTCCTCTATTGTTTTCAACACTCCCCTTGTGGAGCTTTTGGGATTTTCCATATAAAAATTATATCATCTGCAAACAATGATAGTTTAACCTCTTCTTCCCCCAGATGAATACATTTGATGTCTTGTCTTTGCGTTAAGCTGTTAGCTAAAACCTCCAGTAAGATATTAAATAAGAGTGGGGACAAGGGTCATCTTTGTCTGATCCCCCTTTTCAGTGGGATTGTGGTAGTCTTTTCTCAATTGGCTACCTTGTTGGTTGTTGGTTTTTCATATATAGCTTGCATCATCTTTAGGAATTGTCTTTCTTTCCTATTTTATTGAGTGTTTTAAACAGGAATTGGTGTTGGATGTTGTCCAATGCCTTTTCTGCATCTATCACTGTTATCATGTGGTTTTTATAGCTTTTCATGTCAAAGTGGTGAATGATACTAATGGTCTTTTGTATGTTGAATCATCCCTGCATCCCGGGTATGAACCTGAGTTTGTCATGGTGAACTTCTTGTTTTATATACTATTGTATTCTTTTGGCAATATTTTGTTAAGAATTTTTGCATCTACGTTCATTAGAGTTATTGGTCTGTAGTTTTTGATTCTTGTGGGATTCTGCCCCAGTTTCGGTATCAGTGTTATACCAGCTTCATAGGAGTTCAGGACTTTGCCATCTTTTTCTATGTTTTGGAAGAGTTTATGTGTGATTGGTGTCAGTTCTTCCCTGAATGCTTAGTAGAATTCTCTTGTGAAGCCATGAGGTCCAGGGGATTTTTTTTGTGTGTGAGCAATCCTTTGATAACCTTATCTATTTCTTCTATTGCTATGCAAGAGTCTCTGTTGAGACTCTTGATATCCATCAGGGATAGTGTAGGGAGGGATTGTTTTTCCAAGAATTTTTCCATGTCTTCCAAATTCTTGAATTCATTGGGGTATGGTCCTTCATAGCACAGTGTAATTGTCTTTTTGATTTATTAGAGTATATTGTAATATCCCCTCTTTCAGCCCTCATTCTTACTATTGAAAATTTTTCCCTCTTCTCTTTGGTTAAGTCTGCCAACTGTTTCCCAATTTTGTTAATCTTTTCAAAGAACCAACATTTGCAGCATTATTTTTTTCTGTAGTTTCCTTACTTTTCCTCTCCTGAATCTCGGCCCTGATCTTTTTCATTTCTTTTTCTATTAGTAGCATCGTCATACTGACTCTGTTCTATATGTTGTAAATTTGTGCCAGCATATCAATCGTGCCCTCTCTTCTTTTTTTATGTGTGCATATACTGCTTTGAAGCTTCCTCTGGTAACTGCCTTTGCTGTGTCCCATAAGTTTTGGTATGTTGTGTTTTAATTATCATTGGTTTCTAGAAATTTTCTAATTTTGTCTCAGATCTCGGCCAGTATGCACTTCTTTTGCTATAGAGATTTATACATTCTCCAATTATTTGCTTTTGTTTCCTTCACCTTCCTTTTGATTTCCAACCTTATGGCACAGTGGTCAGAGAGAGGTTTATATCATATCAACGTGCTTAAATTTATGTAGATACGCCTATGACTCAGCATGTGGTCTGTTTTTGAATATGTGCCATGCGAACTTGAGAAGAATGTGAACTTTTTGTATTTGGACAACAAACTGTCGGTATCTATCAATTCAAATTGCCTAATTGTAGTGTTTAGATCTCTAGCCTCCTTGTTAAGTTTCTTTCCCTGTGATCTTTCTCAGAGAATGGAGTATTGAAGTCATTCATTATCATTGTTGTGGCTGTCATTTCCTCTCAGTAACTCTCCTGGGCTGCTTTCTGCAGAGTCCCTCTGGTCTGTGTTACTAAATGGCCATCTTCCCAGAAGTCTCACAGTAGTGTTTCATTTTATTGTGCAGACTCCCTATGGTTTGGAACTGACTCAATGATACCACAACTACTAAAACAGGAAAAATTAGCTTGTAGAATCTCTGAGTGGTGAAATGGTTAATGAGTATGGCTGCTAACTGGAAGGTTGAGGTTAGACACTCCTTGCAAACCAACTGGTGAAGAATCAGCATCAAAAACCCTTGGAAGGAGCACAGCGCTACTCTGATATATGAGTTAGAATCGATTCAACAGCAAAGGGCTTGTGTTCCCATTCACAGCATGATCATTCACAAAGCAATGGAAAAAAGCTTGAAATATTGGAGCACTCAAACTAAGGAATTCACCTTTGTAGAACTTATATTTCCACGGAAGACACAGACAACAAATGAGTTATATAATATCTCACAGTAGCAAGCAATGCAAAGAAAAAAACATGTGGAGACGAGCATTGAGAATGAGGGTGGTGGTGATATTTACCCCTTGTGTGCTCCCTTCTCATGGGGCTTCCCCTTGCACGTGGATGTCTCACACAGAACTTCACCATCTCTTTCTATCACTACCTAAAGTGGTCTTTTGTTGATGGGCAGTGTGGATGCTCTGGAACTGAAAGGTTGATGGCACCTAGGGGTGTGGAGTGCCCTTCCTCGCATGACATCTGTGTTTTGTACATTCTCTTCAACAAGAGCGGAGGCCTCGGTGTGTGACCATTGGCTTAAGTACTCCTTCAAGGCCATGCCATGCTCAATTTGCTTTGACAAAGTCAATGTGTGCCTTCTAGTGCACTTGTCAGAGAAAGGAAGATTGGGATGTCTTGGAAAGGAAGCAAAATCCTGTGAATAAGAAGGCTTTGTGGTTGCATTAAGTATTAAATGGAGGAGGGTGGGGAGGAATGATTATGAAGGAACATGAACATTGTAATACTTTGTAGTGTGTTACCAGTGGCTCCGTGATGTCTGAAGGAATCACGCTGCCTATTGGGACATTGAACACTCTGCTTATTATAGAAATATGGAGCTGGATCCTGACCATGACATTACTGGTGTCCTCCCACTCACCCCAGAGCCACCTCAAACCCATTGTGAAGGAAAAATTAATGTTGGGGTCCTGCTTTAAGCATAACTATTTAGATTCTGCTAAAACATTTATAACTGTATTTTGAATCGATTTTTTGTCTTAAGATCTTCAGTTGAGAGACAGATCTCCCTAAGTTCTGAAGTAGAATACAGTAAAACCCATGTAAGTTAGAAAGTTAGAATTGGTGTGAGGTGGAAATCTGTCAGAAATGAAAAACCCAACGACTTCCCTTTAGAGAGAGCAATAGAAACACAGTAACATTACACCCTATCAAAGGGAAAACATGTATAAGACTTAGAAAAGAAGACTGTGGCATTGAATCCTGGCTCTAATAGTTTCATTGTATATTAAATTTTGATAAACTTAAGGTTTCTTGAATTTTCCAAGAGCATATATAAATCTAGTGAGATTTCAACTTAAAATCACAAGCTAGAAAATAAAAAAATAAAAAAATCACAAGCTAGGTTTGGTCAGTGACCCTGAGAGCAAACATGACATCTGACTTGGAGTCAGGAATTTGGGCCATCCCTTCACCAAGGCTGTCTTTCAGCTCTTGTGAGCTCAGTGAGTGCTTCTCTACAATCTGGAGTTATCATTAAGTGTCAATTTAGTCTATTTATGAAAATCTGCACACACATACCTGCCCAAGTTCTCATTTCCCCTATGGTATTTTATGATTCTTTAGCTACTGGGATATGCCCAGGATGTAAAAGAACATCCTTTTAAAAGTATAAAAAAATTGAACTTGAAGTAATCCTACATTTCCCCTTACCTCCCCTCATAAATTCCCTATTTGGTAATACTATTCAGCTTTTTCTCTTTTTTACAGATATTGACGTGATATCTTAGCAACTTATGACTCACTCTTTTTTAAAGGTAATTTCACCCATAGCTCTAGAATCAGACATTAATTTTTTAACTCTTAATGCCTTAGAGCAGGGTTGACATACTCGTTTAATGATAGTCTGAGCTGCATGAGGAGTTCCTAAAAATATTACAAAGGAAGGTATGAAAACATGTCTTCTCTGGGCCTTCTTGTGAACGTGAGTTGTTCTGCTGCTTTGAAACATTATACAGGGAGGAAACTGATGATTTTCAGTAAGAAACTGCAGTAAGAAAATGCATTCAGGTGCTAAGACAAAGGAATAAACCAAGCCTACTAATTAGGGGGTTTATCAGTTTAGGGTAGAACAACCCTCTTGTCTGCTCAGCAGTCAGAGCAGGGTTCCTTTGTTATGTCCAAATTAACTAGCATTGTTGTTGATGTTAATTGCCATCTAGTTGATTCTAATTAACTAATGATGATTCCACACACAACAGAAAGGAACAGTGACTACTCCAGCTGCACTCTCACAATTTTTCTATGCTGGGCCCCTTGTGGCAGCCACAGAGTCATTCTCCCTCATTGGTTAATATACTCAATGCTTTGACCTAAAGAAAATAAAAACAATTCAACTGTGTGCAATTCAAACTAGGTTCCTATATATCCTTCATAACCCTGGAATCAAGTTTACTTGCTTGCTATTCTCAAAATACATGTTTTCTCTAAGCGTCATCTGTATGTTTTCTTAAGCACCTTCTCTTCCCTCCCCCTCTTAGCTGAACATCTGAAGACACTTGGAGACCCAGTTTCCAGCCTTGCTCTTATGTCCACTGGGGCTTCTCTGTCTATAAGTTCCTATTTCATAGAGAGAGCCCAGGTAGCACCAGTCACATGCTGTTCAGTCGTCTGGTGATTTCTGTCCATGAGCTCTCATTCCTCAGTACATTAGACTCCCCCAAAGAGACCCTACTCTCTGTCTGTATTGTAGCACCTGGACTTGCAAGATTGGAACGTGAACTATAGGCAGAGTACAGTTTACAAATGACCTATCTTCTCTCAGGTGTCCATCAGGAACTGAAGGTAAGTTAGAATGGGTGAACTGCTTTAGGGCAACAATTGTGGTCAAGGTGGCAGAGTGGGTTAGGCGTTGGACTGCTGATGGAAAGTTCCGCCGTTCACCAGCCCCCACCGCACAACAACAAGTCGGGAGAGAGACAAGACTTTCTACTCCTACAGAGAGGGACCGTCTCAGGGACCCAAAGGGGCAGCTCTGAAATGGAATCAACTCGATGGTATTGAGATTTTTTTTTTCACTTGGTGCAGCACATGGCTCTAAACTTTTCCAGTAACTTAAAACATGCCAGTGCTGCAAGTGCAGGTGATTGTCATGACGAATTTATTGTGAGTAGGGCTAGTTTAATTCTTTCAAAGCGAGGACAAATTCACACGATATTAAAGGACATGCAGACTTGTTCCTAACCCGGTGTTGAATAGAGTAAAAAAGAAGAGAGAAAAAGTCCAAGAACATATTGTTGAGAGGAGATGGCTCTGTGTTGTTGTGTGTGAGTGAGGAGCGTGAGGCCAGAGAGTGACTTTGGCTTGTCTGGGATCACACAGGCAATTAATATTCCAGTCCAGGATGCCTCTTGACACCAAAGTGGGCTATCCCATGTCAGAAGTCACTCTCTGTGGGGAAAACGCCCAGTCCCGTTTCTTCTGGGTTGGACTTTCTTTATCCTAACACCTATCTTCTTTATCCTAACACCTGTCTTCTTTACCCTGCTTCTCTCATCACATAGTGTCCCATTTAGAAGGAAAACATCTAAGTTTGTGCCAAATGTATCCAGTGAGGCTCGTCATGTTTCATTCTGGTCAAAGATTCAGGAGACAGGTCACCAAGACACACCATTGTTGAGAGCTCTGGGTATGTTCCTACCTTGAACTCACAACACCCAAGAAATGTGTCTAATGTACGCCATCTCTGTTGTATGAGTAAAGGAGTGCATAATGAGATGTAAGGCAAGTGGGCTTCTAAGCAGAGAAAACAACAAAAATGACGCCCTCTAGTGACACATCATGGAAACATAACATGGTGATTTATTTGTGTACTAAAAATTTCTTTAACCCAAGTAACAAAGCAGTCCACAAAGATAATCACCGGTAGACGTTGGATTACTTGAAAACGATTTTATCATTAATGTAAAGTGCTTTTCAAATACCTCCAAATCTACTTCTGGCTATCTTTACTGTATTATCCTCTTTATAGTACTGCAATGCACTGCTCTTCTGTCAGCTGTCACACTGTAGAGGATCTTGTGTTGCTGTGTCGTTAGAAGCTATGCCACCTGTATTTCAAATGTTAGCAGGTTTACACCTCATGGACAGGCTTCAGTGGAGCTTCCAGACAATGAAGGAGGGCCTGGCAATAAGCTTATGAAAATATAACCACCGAAAATTTGATGACTAGCAGAGGAATATTGCTTGATAACATGCCAGAAGATGAAGCTCTCAAATCCGGAAAACTGAAAGGCACTCAAAATACGACAGGGGAAGAGGTGCCTCCCCAAACTGGAGGAAACCTTAATGCCACGGGTGGAGGGAAGCTTGTGGGATTTTCCTTTCAGGATGTGTTAGGACTCAAAATAAGAAGCAACAGCAGTAAGAACCCATGAATGATTGGAATATGGGATAAATAAAAATGGAACCTAGGAAAATGTGAAATAAAAAATTAAAAGGAATGCATTAGGATTGTGCATTAGTGAGCCAAAATTTGCTACTGTTGATAATGTGGATCAATCAGATTATACTGCAATGACTCATTTATTAGGAATCATATTGGATAAAATGTCATTCTTGTTAAAAAGCAGTTATAGGATGCATTAGTAAGGGAGACAAATGCATATGAGTCGTATTCAAACTTATGTACCAACTACCAAAGCCAAAGATATATAAATTTAATATTTTAATAGATTTGTGCAGTTTTAAATAGATGAAATATATAACTAAGATGCATGGATTCTCTCTGGTAATGGGATTGAAAGTTGGAAACAATGAAGAAAGATAGGTAATTGGAAAATATGGGATTTGTGGCAGAAATAATGTCAGAGAGAGAGCATAATAGAATTTTTAAAACCAACTTTGCAAATATCTTTCTCCACAATACAAATGGTGACTATCCATGTGTAAATTTCCAGACGGTATATGTTCGAATCAAATGGATTACATCTGTGCACAGAGTCAATAGAGAACAATCCTAGAATATCAATGAGAAAAAGTCTAGCCGTCAAAATCAGAGTATCAACAATTGATCATATCTAAGTTCAAGTTCAGTTCCAAATCCACAAGAGCCAAGATGGAGCCTGAATTTAGTGATCGTTTTATGAACAGGTTTGGCACACTGAGCACCAATGAACAAATTCAGATGAGTTGTGAATAACATCAAGAATATCATACATAAGGAAAGCAAAATATTATGAAGGTGAGAGGGAAGAAGCAAAAGTCCAAGTTTCATGTGAAAAGAGACTCTGAAACGTGCTCTTGAAACTAGAGTAGCTAAATTTCACAGAAGAAAAGATTAAATAAAAGAACTAAATACAAGATTTACAGGGCAGTTAAAGAAGAAAGAATAAAATACTATAATAAATATTACAAAGACCTGAAATTAGAAAATAAAAATAAAAGATTATGCTTGAAATTTCTTTTCTTTCTTTTAAAACACTTTTATTGGGGGCTCTTACATCTCTTA
>PVJH01035713.1:0-19360 GCA_004026705.1 Nesogale talazaci
ATGGGTTCCAGCTACCTAAGTGTGCGGGTACCCAGCAGCTTCCAGACTGCTCCAGGAGATGCAGCAGCATCCTGTGTTTTCTAAGCCTTTCCCCCAGATTCACAGGTCCTGCCAGGAATGCCCCAACACCCTACACATACCTTCATAGACCAAGAAAATCTAGACAAACAAAAAATAACTCATTGCCATAGAATTCATCCTGACTCCTTGAGACCCTGTAAGACAGGGTAGAGCAGCCCTTCTGGGTTGCCTAAGATTATAACTCTTCACTGAAGTAGAAAGCCCAGCCTTCTTCCAAGGAGTACCTGGTGGTTTCAAACTACTGACCTTGCAGATAACCGTTGAACACATAGATGCTATGCCACCAGAGGTCCTATTTTGCATGAAAGCTGTGAGGGGTGGGAATGGGGTAACAGATATGGAGGAAATACATGGAGCCCTGGAATGCTAAAGAATGACTAATTAATGATCTGTATACAGATAAAAATATTAAATGGTGGAGCCCACACAAGGACATAAAGAGGAGCAGTGATTCTCAGCTTGCCAGCCACAAGCTGAGCAACCCATTCTACGAAACAGAACAATCTTCTGAACAACCAATAGTGGTCCACTCCTTGCTCCCTTGACCTGCAGGAGGAAGAGACACAGCGTCCAACCAGTGGTGGGGATCAAATAATTTAACAACTGGTTGGTTCACCACCCTGATGACAGTTTTATGTAAAAAAAAACCCCGATATACCAAAGGTTGCTAATTATTTCACAAGTTAATACTTAAGATCAATAAAAGGTACACAACACTACATCATAGTTTTAAAATATTAATGAAAGATATTAAATAATAGCTGACAGACAAAAATAAAACTTTTTTATTTCTATCTTACTTCTGGATTGGCATCCTCCTTTGCAATATTCTTCACTTTTACCCTAGGATCATTGGCTGTGTGATTTACCCTTAACCACCTTTTCAGAATCTTTTTTTTTTTTTGGGTGGGGGGGTGGGCATCACTGCCCTCTTTTGATCGTGGGAGCTACCCAGCCTTGCTGCTGCTGGATTGAACTGCCAAGGCCGTGGGCCGCAATCTCGCACTCAACCACCGGGGCTCAGCCCCCTTAACCACCTTTTCATTGCAGGAAAAGGATCCTGTTCTTCTAAAGGTAGACCAATAAGACAATAGTCATTATGTATGATATGTTAGAAATAGGCCACTTTCTTCTCTGAACATATTATGCTCATGTTTGAAAAACCCTGTTCTGCTTCTGATGATTTTACAGCAATTGTCCTGACAATATTGTTAGCTCTTTGGGCTTTTCCCCTTCTTCCCCATTTTTATTGGGAGCTCTTACATACATCGATCCACAGTTCAATTAGATTGAGCATGATTGTACAATTGTTGCCCTCATGATTTTAAAAACATTTTTTTCTTTTTGCGCTCTTCAATATCAACTCCCCTTTATTTCTGCTCTTCCCCACCCTCCCTCCAAGAACCCTTGTTACTATATTACATATTATTATTAATGTATTCATTCTCCTGTCATTCTGTTATTCATTTCCTGAAGTGGGGCTATGTAGTCATTATTATAATCAGCACCTCCTTCCTCCCCTTACTTTCTGTACCCTCAGGGGATCATTACTCCTGCTACTGTTTCTGAAGGGTTTATCTATCTTGGATTTCATGCATCAAGTTATCTTAATTATACAAATAAACATCTGCAGGTCTAACAGGATTAGTGAGGTAACCTCAATAATAGAGAACGTGTTTTATTTGAACACTTTCAGAAATTGCCTGATTCACTTATATCTCATGGGAAGTTAGGGCATAACACAAAGCAGGTGAATGATGGTTTGTCATTCTCTGGTTGTTTATTTTTCCTCTTTATGTTGTATATTTATTTACTAAAGTAACAAATGCAAGACAATAAAAATGTAGTATTTCATTCAAAGTATAATGAGTTTGATGAAGTGAATGAATAAACAGATCCATCTTATTTCTTGTAGCTGTAGCAGAAGGAACATTACTACAGCGTTTAGAATATACTGTTGTCCATATGACTGTCAAAAAAGAGTATGTAAATTTGTGGTTTCCATATTGGGCAGCTGTCCCCCTTAGAGAGAACCTAATTACAAGTGTCATTTTGACAACTGGTTCTCTGAACTCAACACGAAACTAGCACTGGCCCTACCAGATACAGAACCTGCTGAATCTCACCACTGGAAACAACTCAGTCCACCCAGAATACCACTGAACTCCACCTAGAGTCAATAAAAGAGGAGCAGTCCTAAGTGTTTCCCTTGTATACATCTTTTGTTTTCTTGGGAATAATTATTCATAAGTGTTTTCTATTTTGTGTACTTATTGCAAAGAATATTTTTCTTTCAATGTCTTTAATATAGAGAAGTACAACTGATTTCTTTATGTTGATATTATATTCTGCTACCCCGTCAAATTTTTCAATTAGTTTGAGCAATTGGTTAATGGAATCTTTGAGTTTTTCTATGAATAGGGTTACATCATCTGCAAATAAAGAAATGTGTGTGGTGTGTTTATGTGTGCCCCTACATGGATACCTTTAAAATATTTTTGTCATATAGCTCTAACTAAAACTTTCAGTATTATATTAAATAAAAGTGATAATGGCCAGCCCTTCCTAGTTCCCCTTCAAAGAGGAAGTGACTCCATTTCTCTCTAGTGAGATGCAAACCATTGGTTTCGCATATATGCCTTTTATTATATTGAGAACCTCTTTTATTGAGTGTTTTTATCAGAATGGATGGTAAATATTATCAGATGCCTTTTCTGCATTAATTATATCTCCATATGGTTCTCCTTTGTTTTTATATGATGAGTTTCATTGTTTTTCTAATATTAAACCATCCTTGCATATTTGGTACAAATCTTTTAATACTTTGTTGAATCCTGTGGGCTAGGATTTTATTGAAGATCTTAGTGTCTGTATTCTTTAGAGATATCAGTGTGTAATTTTCAGTTTTGGTGATGTCTTTGCCTGGTTTGAGTGTCAGAGTAATAGTTGCTACATAAAACTAGTTTGGAAGAATATTGTACACTTGTATATTATAGGAAAATTATGCAAAATTAATGCTAACTCTTCTTTAAATATTTGAAAATATCCCCCCATTCACATCATTTGGTCCCAGACTTTTTTATATTGGGCCCATTTTTATGACTAGATATACTTTTTCTCCTATTATAGGTTTATTAATATTCTCTACAACATTCTCTGGTAATTTAGGTAACTGATGCACTTCTACAAATGTATTCATCTCATCTAGATTTTCAAATGTATAAAATTCAATTTTTCATTATAATGTGTGATTTTTTTAATTTGGAGTTCTGTTGTAGTATCTATTTCATTTATTATTCATAGAATTTTATTTTCTCATGCTTTTTCTTCTTTTGGTTTGCCAGTGGTTTATCAATATTGTCAATCTTTTCAAAGAAACAATTTCCAATCTTACTGATTTTTTCTATCCTCTTTTCATTTTCTGATTCATTTATCTCTGTCCTAATCTTTACTTTTTCTTTTCTTCTAGTATATGGTGGTTTGTTTTACTGGACTTTTTCTGATGGTTATAGTTAATACATTAATGTGCTTGTATTAATTCTTTCTCATTGGTGTGTGCGGTTATTGTTATAAACTTTCCTCTGGCTACTGCTTCTACTGGGTCCACAGATTTTTGACATATTGTATTTTCATTCTCATTTGTTTTAAGGAATCTTTTGATTGAGTTCTTCATTTATTTAATTACTCAGTGATTTAAATATTGTTCAATTTCCATGTATTTGATTTTGGGGAATTTATTGTTCTATGATTGATTTCTAATTTTTATTGCACTGTGTTCTGAAAAGATGGATTGTAATATTCATGTATTTTTAATTTACTCATTCTCACTTTATGAACTAAAATATGATCTATTTTAGAATAGGTACCATGAGTTCTTTAAAAAAGTAAAATGAATTTTTGTTGGGTGAAGTGTCATATATATATATACATATGTATATAATAAAGTTGATTGATTATGTAATTTATTTTTTCTGTATGTTTGCTGATTTTCTTCCTAACTGGACATTTTTCAGTTAAGAGTGATGTATTGATGTTTCCCAGCATTATTGTTTTATGATCTATTTGTCTCTTCACTTCTGTAAGAATTCCTTAAATGTATTTTAATGGTCTTGCACTTGATTCATATATGTTAATTATGGTTATTGTTTTTTGTTTAATTAAAGCTTCTTGCTCAATTATATAATGAACTTCGTTTCTCATTATGTCATTAACTTTGCTGGCTATTTTGTTTGAGATTAATAGGGGGACTCAGTGTTTTCTGTCTGCTGCTAGCTTGATATATTTTTTCCATTTTTTAAGTTTTATCTTTATATCTAAGATGCATTTCTTTTAAATGATACATTAATGGTTCATTTTTTTAAATCCATTCTGTAAGTCTTTGTGTGTTAGTTGGTTGGGGGAAAAAAACATCATGGTCAAGTAGACAGAGACCTGGTCCCTCTCTTTAGAATATTCCGTGCAGTTTTGAAAAGATTGCTGCAGCCTGAGTTGCAGAGTCCCCTTGGAGAAAGCAAGCACTTCCAGAAGGCATCTGAGTGAAGAGACCATCAAAAAGAATTCGGGACAAGGGTGGGAGTGGGGGCTGTGATGAGGAGAGCCACAGATTCTGTTCCAGGAGGCCACAATGCAGGCTTCTCTACTCCTCAGGACTCCAGCCCATAATGTTGAGCTAAACGCTCCCTCCTTCTCTCCCACTGCCGATTAACATCGCTTCCTCGGCAATATTGGGGAAAAGTTGAGTGGGCATGGCCAGGAAGGCACAAGGCGTCGGAGCCCTGGAACTGGGAGTGTCCTGACTGGCTAATTGCATACCAGCCAGACTGGGGAGATGTGGGTCTGATGTGGACCTCTTGGGGATTGATAGGGCTGTGACTGAGCTTCCAGAGTATCGGTGGGATGGGGGAGGGGGGAGGGGGGGACTGACTCTGAGTTGGTGCCGGGTTGGCTCAGTAGAGAATGACAATCTCTCCACAGGTCCCAAACGCAAAAGTGCTAACACCTGCCTGCCTACCAGCCCTTGGCCAAATTGCCAGCGTGTCCAACACTGACGCACAGTTTATGCTGGATAGCTTTGGTGAATGCTGTTGTAATTAGTCACTTCTCTCCCCAAGCACACTGCTCTGGTTAGTAATTGCCAGAAACAAACTCATAGCAGGATTTGACAGAGGCTTTATTTAATTGTCTGCTGCCTTTGGCCCCTAGGCAGAGTCAGCGCGTGCAGCATTGCCTGCCCACCGCCGACTACACAGGTGCTGAAACAGGTGTGTGTATGGATAACTCTGGATCCAGAGTCAAACAAACACATGGCAAACAATAACACTGTGTCTCAGAGGCAGCAGTTGATCTCTTCACACTCGCCGAAAGAGGTGAAAACAACACAATTAGCTACAGCCCACAGAGCCCCCGAGCTACTGGAGGAGGAGAGGACCGCAAATCATCCATTGAGAGGAATGACAGCAACGGCCTTCAGTTACTTTAGGCTACTGGAAGAGAAATTGGCTATCGATGCCTACTTTATGCTTCCTTTCAAGAGAGAACAAACACAAAGCACAGTGCAAGAAAGTAGAAATGCCTCACAAGACTATTCTGACACAATAAATAAGTCCGAAATCATACAACTTCAAACAGAAGTACGAAAGGCGAACGCCAGAACTGGGCAACATCACGAAAAAGTCAAACAGCAAGATGGGAACTATGGAAATAGGAGTGAGTGATCCTGAAGACTGATTTCTCTAGAACAAAATACAAGACGTGATAAAAAGGACGGAAAAAGCTGAAGGAAACCTAAGAATATTGTGGGACATCATCAAAAGGAATAGCATATGCCTGATCCATGCCCCAGAACATAAAGAATAAATAATAATTACTGGGAAACTAGTTGGTGAAAGAGTAAGGGAGGACTTACCTAATATGATGACAGAACGTAAAATAATTATGCAGGAAATCTAGAGAACTCATTTTCAGAGTACTCTTTCTTAATATACAAGAATCCTATGAATTATTATATGTTGATTTTATAGGCTGCTATATTGCCAAATTTTTCAATTAGTTTCAGCACATTTTTATTGAATCTTTGGAGGAGTTCTATATATAAAATCATATCAAATGCAAGCAGAGTTTTCTTTCTCCTTTGCCAATTCAGATGCATTTGATTTATGCATATCAGAGCTCTGGCTAAGAATTCCAACACTCTACACAATAAGAGTGGCGCTCAAGGGCAGCCTGGTCTAGTTCCGTTTTTCTCCATACAGCGAAATGTGGGCTATTGGTTGTGCACAAGTGGCCTTTATTAGATTGAGCAAGTCACTGTCCTCTTCTATTTTCTTGAGTATTTCTATCAGTAATGGACGTTGGGTATTGTCAAATGATTTTTCCATCAAACTGGTACAATTATGTAACTTTCCCTTTGTTTCCTATATATAATGGGTTAGATGAATTGCTTTCATACCATCAAGCCATCCTTGCAAAACTGATATGCATCCTATTTGATCGTGATGTGTTTTAAAAAGAGTGTTGAATTTTATTAGCTGGAATTTTGTTGAAGATTTTTGCATCTGTCTTCATGAAGGATGCCTACGTTTTTATTAGTATTTTCTACATGTTTTTCAAAACATTTTATTAAGATATAATTCAGACATCACAGTTTAGTCATATCAAGCAGTGCTGTATAATCACTACCATGATTATTTTCATAATGTTTTCTTCCTTCTTGTACTCCTTGGTAACAACTCCCCGTTTCCACCCCTACCTCCTCCCCCCTTTTTTTCCATTGCTTTTTGTTGTTGTTGTTGTTTTGTTTTGTTTTGTTTTGGGTGGGCATCATTGCCTCTGTGGTCGTGGGTGCCACCCAGTGCTGCTCCTGAGAGCCGCCGCTGGATTTGAACCACCAAGCCCACGGGTCGCAGTCCCGCACTCAACCACTTACGCCACCAGGGCTCAGCCCCCTCCTCCCCTTTTATACCACCACTCCCTGCCAGGAATCCTTATTCTAGCTTTTGCCGCTATAGAAACACTCAACCTGGGTTTCACATACTGAAAAACATCGGGAAAAGACCCAACAGAGATAGAGTCACGAATGATACTAAAGTAACAAAATACAACAGAGATAACCCCCTATTTGAAAAAGAAAGAAAAGAAAGTATTAAAAACCAGATCAGGCTCAAAGTGTATCAAAAAAGAGATCAAATGTAAAGATTTTAACTATTAAAGTCCAATTTAACATTTTCAATAGCTCATTTTATTGGGGGCTCATACAACTCCAATCAGGATCAATACACACACCAATTGTATGCAGACCACATTTGCACACTTGTTGCCACCATCATTCTCAAAACATTCTCCTTCTACCTAGACTCCCGGTACCAGATCTCCATATTTCCCCTCCCTCCCCACTCCCCTACCCCCCATGAACCCTTAACAATTTACAAATGTCATTATTTTGTCATCGTAAACTGTCCAATATGTCCCTTCACCCATTTCCCCATTGTCCATATCCCAGAGAGGAGGTCATATGTAGATCTCTGCAATAGTTTCCCCCTTTCTACTCCCCCTTCCCTCCACCCTCTTGGCATCACCACTATCACTCCTGGTCCTGAAAGGATTATCTGTCCTGAATTACCCCCTGTTTCTGGCTTCAGTGTTCCCTGGTCTAGCTGGATTTGTAAGGTAGAATTGAGGTCATGATAGTGAGTGGGAGGAAGCATTTAAGAAATAGAGGAAAGTTGCATATTTCATTGTTGCTATCTTGTACCTTGACTGTCTCGTCTCCTCCCTACAACCCCTCTGTAAGGAGCTATCACTTTACCTATTGATGGGTTCCCAATCTGTACTCTCCCTCACTTATAATGATATAATTTTTAGTTCTCTGATGATACCTGATACCCGATCCCTTCAACACCTCATTGTCACACAGGCTGGTGTGCTTCTACCATGTGGGCTTTGTTGCTTCTGAGCTAGATAGCTGCTTGTTTACTCTGAAGCCTTTAAGACCCCAGACTCTACATCTTTTGATAGCCGGGTACCATCAGCTTTCTTCACCACTTCAGTGATAGTGTCTGGAAGGTGAGCACCATGGAATGTCAATTTAATAGAAGAAAGTGTCCTTGCATTGAGGAAGTGCTTGAGTGGCGGTCCAATGTCCATCTGCTGCCTTAATACTAACCCCATAAGTGTATGCACATAGATCTATTTCCCCATTGTCATATATAAATATATTCACTTATGTACCCCATTTAACATTTTAATGTACTTTAATCATCTTTATAATACTCTCTAGAGCTGAACCTGGGTAGCGTAAGTGGTTCAGTATGGAACTGCAGCCCGCGTGCTTGGCGGTTCAAATCCAGCAGCGGCTCTCAGGAGTGGCACTGGGTAGCACCCACGACCACCAGAGGCAGTGATGCCCACAAAACAAACAAACAAATACTCTCTAATAACCAGGTTATTATCCTCCCTCTATCATGGTCATAGGGAAATCACAGAAGGCTTATTCCATGTGTAGATCCTGCAAATGCATTTGGGTTTCTACTGCCATAGTCTTCTGAGAGCCAGAATCTCACAATTTAAGCTATAATACTATTCCCTACATTGGATTTGGATTATATCATTTTCCATTCTTGAGTCACAGATATTGGTGTGTTTTTTCCATGTGGGCTTAGTTGATGTCTCATGCAGATGGCTGCTTGTTTGAAAACAGGACTTTATAACCCCAGATTCCATTCTTTCTGATAGCCAGGCACCATCTAATTTCTTCACCACACGTTGTTGTAGCACCCATACCTTCCTTGCATCCTTGATGAGACTACATTTCAAGCAGGGCCGTGTTGCAAGAACTAATCACTGTTAGATTGTAGCTAAGATTAACAGCAAGTCCCAAATCTATTCCGAAATCTATGTTTTCTCTCTGCCTTGGGTTCATCTTATAGACATCTTCATTATTTTATGGTTCAGACCATCTTAACAATCATCTCCCTGGAGAATAAGGTCCTTCTGTTTATAGTATCATTGATTTAACACATGGTCATATATTTAAAATACAATTGAGAAAGGGTGATGAAACAAGTAAGGGCTAACTACAAATCAATATACAAGGATTATTGATTTGCACAGATTAAGTTCTTATGTGACTAGACACTATTTACAAAAACATTGGGAATTGGTGATCAGGCAAAACTTAACATAATATTCATTGACAGTTTCAGATACAGGTCTGCCAGAATAATACATATCTTAATAAAGCAATTGGGCATTGAAGTAGTAAGTAAATCCACCTACTGGCAGTTCAATACCCTTGATATGGCTTTCCTCTGCTCCTTCACATATCATGTAGTTTTAGCCTTAATTCCTCAGGTTGCAGGCATATTTGAGGTAAAACCCAGTGCATCTAGAAGGGCTTCCATACCACATCCCCACATCCCTCTGGTATCACCTTTGTCATATGTTATATGCCTCAAACATCCAGGGTTCCACGCCACAGTCTTCTTTCACTTTTAATCTTTTTAAAAATCATTTTATTGGGGTTCATACAGTTTTTTTTCACAATACACACATCTACTATGTCAAGCACATTTGTATATTTGTTGCCATACTCATTCTCAAAACATTTTCTTTCTACTTGAGCCCTTGGTATCAGCTTCTTGTTTTTCTTCTCCACCCCCCCCCCATCATCTCTCCCTCATGAGCCCTTGATAATTTATAGATTATTATTATTTTTTCATGTCTTATGCTGACTAATGTCTTCCTTCATCCACTTTTTTGTTGTCTGTTCCCCAGGAAGAGGGTTATATATAGATCATTGTAACTGGTTCTTCCTTTCTCCCCCACCTTTCCCTTACCCTCCTGTTATCACTACTCTTGTTATTGGTCCTGAGGGGATTATCCATCCTGGATTCCCTGTGTTTCCAGCTCTGATTTGTACCATATAATAATGTATAAATTATCTTCTGAGCTAGCCGGATTTCTAAGGTAGAATTGGAATCATGATGTGGGGTGAAGGAAGTACTAAAGAACTAGAGGAAAGGTTTATATTTCATTGGTGCTACACTATACCCTGACTGGCTTGTCTCTTCCTTGTGAGTCTTCTGTATGGTCAACTACAAGGCCAATGGTTTATCTCCAAGCTTTTTAGACCCCAGATGCTATAATTTTTATTATTACATGTATTACTTTTTCCAATGATTTTATTGGGAGCTCTTACAGCTCTTATAACATTCAACACATTATTTGTATCAAGCATATTTGTACACGTTGCCATATTCATTTCCAAATATTTTCTTCTTGAGCCCTTGGTATAAGTTCCTCTTTCCCCCTTCCTTTTTTTGGTGGAATAGCAAGCAGGAACCAAATTCAGGGATCTATATATAACCTCCTCTCTGGGGCACACTGATGAAACATTTCAGTTGGTTTCCCATCAATTCCTAGATCCTTATTTTTGTCTCCTTCCAATAGCACCATTGGTTTTTGCTCATCTGCTACTTCCTAAAAGGGTGGGATGTTGAGGAGTTATTTCTGGTTCCATGACTCTTTCCATATTCTCTTGATTCTTCTTGCATCGTTCAATGTTTTGACCATCAAATCTTTCAAGATTGCTAGTCGAAGTCCTGAATGCTTTTTCCTTGAATTCTTTAATATATACTGTAGGTGTTCTCCCCTTTGGGTTTTCTAACTCTGCGTCTTTTCACATATCGTTATATATTTTACTTTGTGTTCTTGAGTTGCCCTTTGAAATTTTCTATTCAGCTCTTTGATTTCACCAATTCTTGTGACATTAATTTTGATTTTTTTACTTTTTTCCTGTCTTTTTAATGATCTTTTGATTTCTTTATGAATGTTGGTCTTGGTGTCCTCCCACCACTTAAAAGGGTTTTTTTTTTGTCATTATGCTTAATGCATCAAGTCTGTTCTTGAGATGTCCTCAAATTTCATGTAGAACAGAATCAAGGTGGTATTCTGGCTCTAGGGGATTTGTTTTTATTTTCTCCAACTTTAACCTGAACTTACATAAGAGCAACTAAGAGTCTGTTCCACAGTCAGCCCATAGCCTGGTTTTATCTGCTGATAGTGAGATTCTCAATTGTGCCTTCCCACAGACGTAGTCAGTTTGATCTCTGCATATTGTATTTGATGAAATCCATGTATAAACATCTTTTGCAGTATTTCATACAGATACTTGCTACAAACAAGTTGTTCATCTTGAAAAATTCTTTCATGCACTCCTCAGCCTTCTTTTCATCGCCAAGTTCATATTTTCCAACGACTGCTTCTTCCTTTTTGTTTTCAACTTGTACAATTCAGTCACCAATAATCATCAATGCATCTTTATTTTATTCTCACTTCTTCACCTCTACTTTCCCCACTTAACTATTTCTCTTTTTTCCATTTCTATACCCACCTCTGAACATTAAACCAACAAACCAAAGAACCCGAAATCACCCAATACTGATGAAGTCATCTGAGAAAGAGGACCTGGAACTTCCAGAAATAGAACTAAAAGAATGTCCTTCTGGAGATGTGGGGAATGATGATGAAAAAAAACATGAAAATATAGAAACCCTGCACCAAAAGGAACACAGGAAGATAAAAAATAAGATAACCTACTCAGACACATGGTAAAAATCCTGAGTAGTAGAAGGAAAGAAAAGGAAAATCAAAAACATTATTTCAAAGACAATTACTCTGACTACAATTGATGAGAGCAAGAATCAACAGTAACAGCCGCAAAATAAAGGAATCTGAAGACAGCAGTAAAATTATGTAGAACTCTGTCAAGAGAAATTATCTATGTCTCTTTGGACCATGGAGCAAGAAGTAACCAAAAAAATCTACAAGGAAAACAGTATGATAAATCATGAAGGAAAATTTCCCCCATCTCATAAAGAAGGAGAAAATAGCCTTTTCATGAAGCCAAGAGAACTTCCAAACAAAATAGATCACAACCGTCAGATCTTCAGAGTTCAAGGAAAGTGAGATAATACTGAGTGCCGCCTATGGAAGAAGAAGAACAGTCACCTGAAAGGAAAGTGACATCATAAGCTCAGAATTCTCAGCAAAATGGTGTAGGCAAGAAGAGCACAGAGTTACATATATAAATCCTGAAATTAAAAATTAGAAACTAAGAATGTTCAAACTACAAAGGAGAAATAAAGGAATTTGAGACAATGCAAAAGCAAAGGAGATCAGCATTACAAAAATTTTAATGGGATCACTGTGGACAGAGAATTCACAGTAGCGGAAAACTGAGAGCAACATAGAGGTCAACCTCAACCAGAAACCAATACGATGAAAGTGAAACTCAAAACAACACGATATTAGAGGGGAAACAAAGACACCAGCACAACCACAAAAAATGAGGAGAAAAGCAAAAGCTTAGGAAAATGGTAGCAACAAGCCAACATATATTAATAATGGCACTGAGTGTCAATGGATTAATTCACTGAACAACAGAAAGAGTAGCAGACTGGATTAAAAGCAAAATACATCTATAATATGCTTACAAGAGACACCACTTAAGGACAATATAGACTAGAAATCAATGGATAAAGAAAAAAATTACCAAGCCAATAGCCACTGTGGCAGTCATGTGCTTATGTTAATTTTATGATTGAAATGTAGGGGTGAAGTCTAGCCTGTTAATCTGGAGATAGCCATTGAGTAGCCAATGAGCCCTCTATGTAGGCATGGCTTTCTCCTGAGACTTCCGGGAAATCTTGCAATATTTCCCTCGTGAAGATGAGAAGCTATCTTCCCCGGTTGTTGGGAGTTAGTTTCAGAGGCTATGAGTCACGGAAAAGACAAGATGGCAGCGTCCGAGAAGCTGGAGGAGTCGGCGGAGAGACCACACAGCTTTGCCCTGATGGAGCCAGACCTCTGAAGCTGGAGCGGCATGCTGTTGATGGACCCTGAGCCCTGGAAGCGAGGAGCCGTGGGGAGATCCCTGCCAGTGCCAGAATTCTGCACCCACTGACCTGTGACTTCATGAGTCAGAAGGAGACTTTGTAGACTGATTTCGGGCATATATGGGTTAATATTGGACTTATGACTTTGTACTGGACTGGATTGGGATGCCTTCTCGGTGTCACATTCCTTTTGTGTATAAACCCTTTCCTTAGATCCATATGCGTGTCTATGGTATTTGTTCCTCTAGTCTGCCCGGACTAAAACAGCCACCATTATAAAAACAAACAGGAAAGGCAATAGTAATATCTGATAAAATAGACTTTGAGTCAAATAACACAATGAAAAACAAGAATGAATTCTACATTGTGATCAAATAAATAGTAGAAGTCATAACCATAATAAGGATATGAGCTTCTAATGAAAGCCCCCTGAAATGCATCTATCAAACCCTCATAAAGTTCAAGAGATAAATACATATCTTGCCAATAATAGTAGCAGACTTCAATACACTCCTCTCAAGGAAAATTGATCATAAAAGAAGTGCAATGAGGAATAGAAAATCCAGACAACACAGCCAGCTAGCTCAACCTCCTAGACATATGTGCGCACACCACACAACAACAACACAGTGTGCCTTCTCTGCAGGACATACAGCTACAGCACATACATTTGAATGGACCACATGTTAGGCCACAAAACAAGGCTTGATAAGTTGGAAACACTGAAATTCTACAACTTGTTTTCTGAGGTCACAACACTTTAAAACTGGACATCAACAATAGAAAGAGCAAGAACACAGGAATGTGAATAGCCCTGCTATCCTGCACAGTACACTGGAAAGTGAAGTATTGCAGAGGCAGGTGGGCTAAAATTTAATACCTTATCATTTGATCTCCCTTTTGACCCATTAAAAATCTGTTCTAGCTTTCTAATATTTTCTACTTCCTTTTCTATTGAGGTTTTTCTTTGTTATTTTGGTTTTTGTTTTGTATGATTTTCTGTATATAAAATTCAGGATGGGTAAATATATGTAGACAATAACTGAGCTAATCATATCTTACAAGTATTGGAGGGGGGCATGACTTGGGAGAAGCATAGAGAGCTAATAACAGTGAATACAGCAAAGAAAATTGACTGTGGTAATGATTGTACAACTCTTCTTGATATTATTGAACTATTGAATTGTAAGAAATGAAGATTATGTGCCAATGAAACTGTTGTTCTTTAAAAGAAACCTACACAAACGAAAGAATATCAGTGCTTGTGAAAAGAAAGACTTATATTGTGGAAATATCACTACTGTCCAAAGTAACATAGATGCAACACAACTCCAACCCAAATTCCAGATTTATTCTTTAAAGAAATGGAAATACCAACTACCAACTTTATATGGAGAGGGGAACTATCAAGAATAAGCAAAGAACTTCTTAAAAAGAAGAAAAAAGTAGGAGGGCCTAGACTCCCTAACCTCAAACCTATTGCACAGCCACAGTTGACACAAACACCTAATACTGATACAATGCTAGATAGATAGACCAATGGAACAGAATAAGAAATCCAGAAATAAATGCATTCACCTACAGGTAACTGGTTTTCCATAAAGGCCAAAAAACATTAAATGGGAAAGAGATAGCCTCCTCAACAAATGGGATTGGGAAAATTGGAACTCCATCTACAGAAGAGTGAAACAGGACCCATTTTTTCCCCTAGACACAAAGACAAACTCAGGATGGATTTAGATCTGAACACAAATCCCAGAGTGATAAGGTTTACAATAAGAGAATCGGGATGATTGCAGGGCATATACATACTGCCAAATATAACAAATGAAGCACCACAGTGGAAGACAAAATTGATGACTGGGACCTACTAGGAATAAGACACCTGGACACATCAAAAGAGTAAAGAGAGAGCCCATGGACTAGAGAGAAATCTTTGACAATGACCTAATAGACCAGGGACCAATTATTAAAATCAATAGAATTCTGTAACACTTCAATTTGGGGTAGGGGGAATCGAATTAAAAAGTGGGCAAAACCCTTGAACAGACATTTTACAAAAGATGACACTCACATTGCTAGCAAACACAGTGCCCATGATCACTAGTCAAGACTGGCTGGCCTTGGCGGCCCTGGCTGCTACTGCCCTGTTGGGGCTGCTGCTTTCAGATCATGTACAAACCCCTCTCTGAGCCAGGACTCTATGAGTGCCCAGGCTTAGCGGGCACTGAGTGCACACATACCAATAGCAGAGGAGCTATGACAAGGGCTGGCCTATACCAAGCGTGGAAATCTACATGTCTTCTGGACAAGTGAGTGAAGGCAAGAGGAGTGGGGAAAGGCAGAAAAGGCGGTGCCGCGGGCATCTGGATGTACTCTTGGATCTGGATCCTTTAAAACCACTAGGGAAACATAATAAACAAAAGGATAGTTGCATCCCCTTTACAAATAAAAATGTTCAGAATCTACAGATGTATACACAGTTAGGCATAGTCCGAACAGATGTTAAGTGGGCCATACCTATATTTAAGCCCCAAAGATGCAAAGTAATAGAAATTCAAAGAAACAAATAAGGCATAACTCCTCTTTGTTTTCTTTTATTAATTGGGATTAAAACATTTATCAAACCACTACACAGTTCAATCACGTCCAGCAGAATATTGCATTTACTACCACAGTCAGTTTCCAAATATTCTTTTGCTATATAGATCTCTTGACGTCATCACACCTTCACTCTGCCACCACCTCTGTGCCCCTTTATAAACCACCAGTATCCAAAATAGCAGAGGAAATGCTACAGTGTCACTTATTGTATTAAATGTAAATGGATTCAGCACTCTAGTCAGAGAACTTGTTATAATGAATTTAAAAGGGAGGATGCATCTACATATTGTCTACAATTTAGATATAAAGACAGAGACAGGTTAAAAGTGAAAAGCTTGGAGAGGAAATAACCCAAAGCAGAGCTAGAGTGTTATACTAATATCATAAAAATAGACTTTAAGACAAAAAAAAAAAAGATACTGGAACCCAGGAGAAGCTTTTATGGTCTCAAGGGTAAGGGGATAAATTCAGAACGAAGTCGTAACAATTATAAACATGCTGCTGTTGGTCTGATTAGGTGCCATTGCTTGGCTCTGACTCAGAGCAACGCTATGCTCAGCAGAGAGAAACACTGCCTGGTCCTGTACCATCCTCATAGCTGTTTGAAAATCAAAAGACAGATTTCTAAATGACCGCTGGGAAACATGCCAACACCTAAAACAAGGTGCCCAAAGTGCATGATACAAACTGATAAATGTAAGGTAGAATTAGAGCATTGAGGATGTTAATGGTCCACCCTCAATAACTGATAAAACCAATGAGGATATAGAAAATTTGAACACCAATAAATCAGTAGTTGCTGTAAACAACCACGTCAAAGGTTTTAAAAAGCAATGACGTCTCTTCGATATCTAAGAGGCACTTGACCCAAGTCATGTTTTTTCGATTTCTTCAGTTACATGCAAAAGCTGTACAATGAAAATAAAAAGGAAGAACTGATGCAATTGACTTATGGCATTTGTGGAAACCACTGACTATACTGTGGGTTGTCAGGAGAACAAAATAATCTTTCGGTAAATATAGCCATGATTCTCCTTAGAAATGAGAGTGGCAAGACAAGTCCAAAGAAAGACTAATTGCTGGAAAAGGACATCATGCTGGTCACTGAAAACTAGGGAAACAGTGAGATGGATGACCACAAACACAACAGCAATGGGCTCACAAATAGCAGTGATCATAAAGATGACTGGATAACATTTTGTTCTGGATGGAGCAGCATTTTGTTTTGTTATACATAAGGTCACGGAGAGTGGGAGTCAACTTGAAGGCCACTGACAACATGAAGCAACTTAAGCTGGCATTCACGGACCATCCAACAACAGTAGAAGGCACATTCTTTTCAAGCACACATGGAAAACTATCCCGCAGAAACCACAGCCTGCATTATAAAAATAGTCTTCATATTAAAAAGAATTGAAATTATCCACACTCTGATCTTAGATCACAATGAAGTCAATTGGCAATCAGCAACAGAAGGAAGTTTGGGAGCTCCACAAATGTTTGGAAATTAGACAGCACATTTCTAAATAGCCACTGGGTTAAAGAATAAATTAAGAGATAAATTGAAACATACTGCATAATGAATGAAAATGAAAACACAGCATATCAAAATTAATGGGGAAATTATGTCAGCAAAAATTGTGGGGAAAGGGCCACTGAAAATTCTCTCTGTGAAAGCAATGAAAAACTGGTCAACAGTATCAAAATCACCTATTTTCTCCTTTGACTCTGCAAATTAGCCAAAGGATTGCTACAATTCAAGGAGTGTTTGTTTAAGAGGAAAATATTGTTGTATTTCAGTATCAGCAGTGAGTTTAGTGTGATTTTAATTTGTCTTACTTCCACCCCCCACTCTTCAGCTGAGTGATATCCTTGAAAAAGAACCTGCATTTCCAGTATCTGAGCAAGAACAGGGCTGGAAATGTTTCAAGACTCATTCTCAAGTATTGTCATTATTTGATCTGACTTTGAACTCATCCAGTGTGATAAGATCCTCTCCCCAGCGCTATTTTTCAGAAATAGTTGCAGACAAGGATTTTACTATTGCAACTTCAAATGGTTGTTAGGGGTCATTAAGTCAGTTCAGTTCACTGTAACCCTACACACAACAAAAGAAAACACTCCCTGTTTCTACACTATCCTCACATTTGTTTTTATGTTTGAGGCCACTGATGCCACGGCTGTGTAAATCTGCCTTGTTGGTGGTCTTCCTCTTTTTCACTGCCCTTCTGCTTTACCAAGCATGATGTCTGTTTCCCAGGGACTGACTGTGCTTCAAAGGAGCATTCTGGTTGTCCTTCTTCAAAGTCAGATTTGTGTCTTCTTTTGTCAGTTCCTGGTAGTTTCATATTCTTTGCCAACACCATAATGCATCAATCTTTTTGATATTCCTTATTCACTATCCAACTTTCATAGGGACAATAAAACATACCTTTGTCAGACACACCTTAATTCCCAAAGTAAATTCTTGCTTTTCAACACTTTAAAGAGACCTAATTCAATGTATCTTTTTGTCTCTTGATTGTGGATCCAAGCCAGATGAAATCCTTGACTACTTCAAAATTTCTCCCTTTATCATGATGTTATCTATTGGTCCAGATGTGAAGATTTTGGTGTTATTTACATGTAGTTGTAATCCATACTGAAGACTGCAATCTTTGAACTTCATCAGCAAGTGCTCCAAGATATTCTCGTTTTCAGCAAGCAATGTTTTGTCATCCGCATATCACAGGTTGTTAATAAGTCTTCCTCCATTCCTGATGCCACAATCATCTTCAGATAATCCAGTTGCTCTGATCATTTTGAACATTTTCAACATACATATTGAATAAGCATGGTGACAGGATACAACCCTGATACACACTTTCCCTTATTTTAAACCATGCAATATTCCCTTGTTCTTTTCCCACAGCAGACTTTTGAACCATACACAAGTTCCACATGAAACGCATATGTGCTCTAGAATTCTAATTCTTCGCAAAGTTATCAATAATTTGTTATGATTCACAAAAATCAAATGTCTTTGCATAATCAACAAAACACAAGCAAACCTATTTCTGGTATTCTTTGGCTTTGAACCAAGATCCATCTGACAGCAATATTTCTTGTTCCAAATTCTCCTGTGAGATCTCTGTGGGAGATACTCTTGTGGAATTCCTGCCTGGTTTAGGCTTTATAGGAAGAGTTCGGGAGTTTGCCATCTTTTTCTATGTTCTGGAAGATTTTGTGTAGGATTGGTGTAAGTTCTTCCCTGAATGCTTGGTAGAATTCTCCTGTAACAGGCCATGGTGACATTAGAAGGCCATTGACCGATGACGGGTAAGGACTGAGTGTGCGTCCTGACAACCTAAGACAGGCGGAGTTCCCGGGAGGATATTACTTGAAAAAATTAAAAAGGGGGACCTGTCAGGAGCCCTCCGGCCCAGACATGCTTGACTTGGCTACAGACCGAATATGCCTGAACTCTGTTGCAGTTTGTTGCCTGGGGTTTGTAGTTTGTCGCCTTTGTGCCTTTGTAACTGTAAACAGCCCTGGCCTCTGAAGCCAGACTTGCAGCTGTGCTGCTATTCACTTGTTATTTTTGAAGATCACGATATGCTAATTGCCTAAACTTGCTTGCCCTATAAAATTGGCTTACTTCTCACAAATCAAAAAAAAAAAAAAAGAACCCCACCCCATCCTAGAAAAGATGTAACTACTGACACAACATATGTATGTATGTATGTATGTATACATTATGATGAGTGCTGTATGAGTCCCCAATAAAATGAATTAAAAAAAAA
>PVJH01035714.1:0-19414 GCA_004026705.1 Nesogale talazaci
TTTTTTTTTTTGTGGCATCACTGCCCTGGTGGGAGTAGGAAGCCCAGCCTTGTTTCTGGAGAGCTGCTGCTGGATTTGAACCATTAACCCTGTGGGCTGCAGTCCCACACACAACCACTAAGCCACCAGGACTCAGCCCAGTTCCCCTTTTCTACCCACTTTCCTTCCACCCTCCTGGTATTGCTACTCTTACCACTGATCCTGAAGGGGTCATCTGTCCTAGATTCCCTATCTGTATCAGTGTATATCCTCTGGTCTAGCTGGATTTGTAAGGTAGAATTCAGATCATGATAATGGGGGGGAGCGGGGGGAAGATGCCTTGAAGATATAGAGGAACCCGTAGTGGGTTCTTGAACAAAGGGGATCTTTTTTAAAACCCGCATTGGCAGGAGGTTGGCTGGGGAATGGTGTAGTAGATGGCCAACACCGGGGAGCTGGGCCCAGAGGAAGGACGGGTGAGGCAGTGGATACATGGAAATGGGGACACGGAGGGGCAGGTTGGCAAGAAAAGGATTATAGCATGCTGCAGGCTGAGCACTAGCAAGGGTGCTGCCATAAGGAGGACTGTGAGTTTGGGAGCCAGTGCTAGAGGGATGGATGATAGGTAAGTGCTGAGGAATCTGTAGGAAGCCCGGTCAGCGGGCAGCCTGGGCATAGGGTTTGACCTGACACAGAAAATCTCTTCTGGCAGTGAGACAGGAACTTGGGACAACAGGGCAACAGGGGAGTGGCCAGGGGCTCCCAGAGGAGCTGTGAGGATGGCTGGTGGGAATAAGATTCTTGGCTGACCTGCTGTGGACTGTAGCTTGCTTCCCGAGGCAATGGGGAGCCCTGGAAGGCTCTTGAGCTGTGAAGAAACCTGTACCTGCGGCAGATTGGTGCTGAGGGCAGGACTGGGCCCTGCCGGAGTGGCATCCACTATTGTTACTGCTGCTGCCTCCTGTCCTCCCGAAAGACGGGTCAGACCAAAAGACAGGGGCCAGACCCTGCAGCATCTCAGCTGGGCTGGACCAGGCCCACGTGGGGGGGTGAGGAGGTCCTGCCTCAGCACCAACCAGCCTGACTTTCTCACACAGGGTCCTCCCGGGCCACAGGGGCCCCCTGGACCTCCAGGGATTCCTGGAACCAAGGTCAGTGATCTTCAGCCCCCTGTCCCCGCTCCTTGTGCCCTCTGCTTCTCTCTCCTGGGGTCCTGGCCTGGTTCCTAGGGACTCAGAGGAAGGAGGGGACTGCTTCCTGGGTCCTGACTGCTCCCTGGAAAACCTCACTCCCTCCTGTAACCCCATAACTCAGGCCTGCATGAGGTTCTCACAGTTCCTGGCCTGACTTCCTGCTGGCCAGTTAGTCCACTTGACTCGGAGGAGGCCAGACTTGTAAGTCGGGCGGGGTCTGGAGCAGGCCATCATTTATCCTCGAGCCCCAGCTCCCGAATCCGTGGCCCGGCATGGGTGATTCCAGGGGGCCGCCCCTGTCTAGAGAGCAGCGCTCTGCGCCACGGGCGCCTCCCGGGGATCCGCCTGCTGCGACGCAGCTGTCGCCCCCGGGCTCAGCAAGAGGGGGCACGCGGGCCAGACCCCCGACCACAACCCCCGCCTCCTCGGGGCCAAGGGAGCCACCCTCCTCTTCCTCTCTGTTGCCTTCCAGGGCGAGCTCGGACTGCCTGGTACCCCTGGAATCGACGGACAGAAGGTCTCTGAAGCCCGGGCCGTGCGCTCTGTGTGCGCACGTGCGGGCATGCGTGCGCGTGCATGTGCGCACCTCATCCATCCCTCGCGAAAGGCGCCCCAGTGGGCGGGGCAGGACTCTGCAGCCTGGCCGCCTGCGGGTCCACGGTGGCCCATGGCCCAACCCCCTGGCCGTAGGCCGGCCCTCACTCTCCAGAGGAGGTGGCCAGGGGGCTGCAAAACGTTTGTGGGGAAATGTCATCATCGGTTCATTCCGTTCCCCCTGAAAGGTTCAAAGCCCCCTCCCAGTCTGCGCGCTAGGGACCCTGTCGCTGTCTGTGGGTGTGATGGCGTAGTGGCAGGTGGAAGCCCAGGAGGAGGCGGGCACCGGGCACACAGCGCAGGGTGCTGAACAACGAACTGAAGGGCGGGCCGGGATGGGGAGGGGAGGGCTGGCTCCTGAGAGAGCACAGTGTTGAACCCAGGAGAGCCCCCACCCCGTGCCCCCAAATCATGCACGCCCACTTCCATCCAGCCCCCTGGACTCCCAAGAAGGGCATGGGGTCTGGCTGGCCTGGCAGACCTCAGCCGTGGGGCCCCAGAGATGGGGAGAGCCTGCCTGCGGAGCCTCACTGACCCCCTTGTTCTTGTGGTTTTTAGGGCCCCAAGGGATCAAAAGGAGATTCAGGAGTGCCGGGGCTGACAGGCCCCAAAGGGGAAGCAGGCGAGATGGGCCTGCCGGGCCTCCCGGTATGTGCTGGGCTGAAGTGCCACGTGGTGAGGGAGTGTCCCGAGGTGCACGGGGAGACAGCTGGTGGCTGTGGGCAGGCCAGCTCCCCATTCCAGCTCTGCCACGTGGCACCGCCAAAGAAATGTGGGTCTTTGGCCAGAGTCTTAGGGGAACCCCTGGCCACTGCGCTGACCTGCTGGGCAGACTCTGTTTCCCCATCTGTCAAAGAGACACCCGCTACTCCCTGGGGCTGCCATCAAGAGCAGGGGTCAGGGGATCCACCTCGGCGCTGAGACCCACCCTCCTGAGCCCACCCACGCCCAGCTCCAGCCTGGCCTAGGAAGCTTGGCCACGTGACTCTGCCTCCTGCGCCCTCGGTTTCTTCATCTCTAAATGGGAAGGGCTCCTCCCTCCTACCGAATGGGGCCCTCGGCAGCCATCCACACTCCGTGCTGTCGTGGCTGCGGGTGGTGGCGGCCCACCGCTCACCAGACCGTCTGCCCCACTGTGGTGACCAGCATGCTGCCGGTGTGCTGGAAGCAGTGCCCTTGCTAACGCCAATGCCAGCAGGGCCAGCCAGGAGAAGCCGATTCCAACAGAGCTTCCAGACCAAGACAGCCTAGCAAGAAAGGCCTGCTTCTCCAATTAGCCAGTGAAAGCCCGAAGGATAACAGCAGAATCTTGTCTGCGTGAGGGCTCCAGCCTGGTGGTGTCGTGCCTATGTGACCTTGGCTAAACCTCAAGGTCAGCAGTTCTCAACGACCAGATGCTCCATAGGAGAAAAATGGGACCTTCCACTCCCATAAAGAGCCACAGTCTTGGCTGAGCCCCGGTGGCGTAGTAGTTGAGTGCGGGACTGCGGCCCACAGGGTTGGCGGTTCAAATCCAGCAGCAGCTCTCCAGGAACAAAGCTGGGTTTCCCACTCCCACCAGGGCAGTGATGCGGGAGAAGGAAAAAAAAAAAAGAGCCACCATTTTGGAAACTCAAGAGCCACAGTCTTGGCAACTCACGGGCAGGTCTACCCTGTTCCATGAGTCAGGGTTTTTTTGTTTTGTTTTTATCTTTTGAGGGCTAGAAGACAAGCCTCTGCGTTTTGTTACCCCAAACGCCAGGCCGGTTCATGTCCTGGAGCACGTGTGCCAATTCACAACCCCACTGAATGACACAAAAAGACAGACTGTTTATTCAGAAGCCCGGCCAACGGAGCATCCTACCGCAACGGAGGCTCCACTGGTGACAGGCAGGCGAGCGGTCTCTCTTCGATGCCAGGGCCTCCCACAAGAAGCCGGCAAACACTGAGAGCTTTCTCATCCGTTCTCTTGACATCCGTTTCCAGTGGGGGGGTGTCAAGGTGACCGCTAGCAGGCTGGAAATACTGACACCCCAGACTGGACCGTGGGCTGCAGCTGACGCACACTGCCACAAAACGCGTCAACTCCGTGGCAACATGGACTGCACGCCGACGTGGCCCACGCAGCGTCACGGTGGCAGCAGTCGGGCTCACAGCGTGCAGGCTGGACACCCCTTAAAATGCCAGTGGCCACGGCAGAGCTGAAGACGGTGCCGGCCGGGGCACACCGCACGGCCGTTTGACTGGTGGGAGCCGCTGAAAGCAGCCCCGGCGTGCTCAGCGCTTGCCTGTGGCTCAGAGGCTTGCCTCGCTCAGCCCCACTCAGGCAGAGGGGGTGGCAGGTCTTCAATGCTGAACTGGGCTTCCAGAGCCCTTGCTGCCCTGCCCTGCAGGGAAACCGGTTACCAAGCTGCTGGTGGGGTCCCTTTAGCACCCACAGCGCTACTGCCTGGGACCTGGGCCCAGCTCTAGACTGCCGAGGACGGAGGTATTCCTGCTGGTGCAGGAGTCTGGTGCAGGCAGGGGGGCAGCTGGGGAGCACTGTGGACAGTGGTTGGGGCACTGGACACACAGGGTCACGGGCCACTTTGTCCTGCAGGGCAGCGACGGACCCAAGGGGGAAAAGGGAGAGCCAGCATCTGATGCCCTACAGGAGAGCCTGGTAACCAGGGAGGGGGCTGGAGGTCTCCCCCCAACAACCTGCTCAAGTTGGCAGCCTGGCCACACAAGGGGCATGGGAGGGGGGGGAAACGGGGGATGGGTATAGGGAGAGTGGGGGCTGTGTCCTCAGCTGAGAGCTCCAGGTCACTAGCCCATCCCAGGCCAGACCCCTCCTGGGATGGACAGAGGCCCCGGGTCCACTGCTCCTGGGCCCCGGTGCTCCTCCAAGGGCTGCTGAGCTCCAGATGTGAGCGGGGGTGTCTCAACTATCTCTGACCCTTCCTAGGCCCAGCTCATAGCGGAGCCAGGGCCCCCCGGACCTCCAGGGCCCCCAGGCCCCATGGTAAGGACAGTCGCTCGTGAAGCAGCCTGGATGCACGGAGGGCGGCAGACTCGGCCTGTGTCGGAAGGATGGGGTTGGACGGGGAGAATCTGGGTCGGGGCCGCAGTGGGGAAGAGGGGGGCACCATCTGATGAGCCTTCTCCTCCTCCTCAGGGTCTTCAGGGAATCCAAGGCCCCAAGGTGAGTGAGCCTCCACTGCAGACAGGGCTGGGGTCCTGGCCGAAAGTCTCGTTAATTCCAAGTGAGGGCCAAACCCTGGGCTGGACCCAGCCTGTGTCTCCTCAGGACCTGGCTTGCTGAATCCCCCGGAGCTGCACTTTCGGGGAGTCTAGCCCCACATGGGCCCTGCTCTTGCTGTCCTTCCCAGTCTCAGTGCCCTCCTCTGTCCACGTCTTCGCCACCGCCCCATTTTGCCATCACTGCCACTCCCTTCTTCTGCCACTCCACCCCCATCCACCGCGCAGCCAGGGCCTGAAGCCGGGGTTCTGCGCTGTGCTCCACGGTGCCCTGGGCCCTGCTCCGAAATCAAAGCCACCAAGTGCTGTCTGGGAAGGCTCGCTGTCCACCTTTGGGTAGGCCTGCCACAGAGCCAAGATGGCATTTAAGGATGCAGCCGCTCCAGAGGCACCTGCTGCTGGCTGGAAGGTGACCTCTTCCCTCCCCTCCCCTCTCCTCCCAGCCGTGGCATCAGGGTGACCCACTGTCCTGAGGGCCATGTCTATGGAAACCTTCTTCAGGGAATCCTCCCTACCCCATCACCCCACGCACTAGCAGGCTGAGGCCTGAGACAGGCCCGCAGATCCGGCACCCCGATGCCCTGCTCTCCTGTCCCGCCTTCCACCTGCCCTCTCCCCCTAACTGACTGCCCGCTTCACCCCTAGGGCCTGGACGGAACCAAGGGCGAGAAGGGCGAGCTAGGAGCCAGAGGCCCCGGCGGCCTGCCCGTGAGTACGGTCAGCCTTGCCTGTCTGTCCAGGGCTCCTTCCAGGGACCTGCCTAACTCTGACCTGCCCTCTTCTTTTCTATCCAGGGTCCAGTCGGCCCGCCTGGCCTCATAGGGCTGCCAGGAACCAAAGGAGAGAAGGTAGCCACCCCCTTGATTCACCTTCACCTGCCCTGCCCCACTCCGCCCCACCCTGTGGCCATGTGGCCGTGGGACCACCCAGCCCCTGCGCTTCGTTGATTTAGGCTTGTGGACAACATATCGGTCCTGCCATTTGTCCATACCGACATGGCCTGTAGTTCTCTCCTACCCTATGTCCATGAGCATCCATCGAGAGGGCCTCCCTAGTTGCTGCACACGCAGAGCCCTCGGCCTCAAATCCCTTTCTTCTCTCCTCAGGGCAGACCCGGGGAACCCGGACTGGATGTAAGTGTCTCCCCGTCCCCGTGACCAGCCCCCGTAATGCCAGGAAGTAGCCTTATGTAACTGCACATGAGGGACCCCTCCCCCGGGCCTGGGCTGCAGCTGACTCATCCTCCTGTGTCCCCAGTGCCAGGGGCAGGGCAGACACTTTCCAGATGGACATATGGGTCAAGGAAGGGATAAAAGGACGGAGAGGAGAGAGGGGGAGGGACGATGGACAGATGACTCATTGAATAGGTGAAAGGAAACAGGAGAATGAGGGAGGAGGGATGAAATTGATGGACACATAGGTGGATGAGTGGGTGGAAGGAGTAAGAAAGGAAGGGGGGAATGGGTCGATGGGTAGTGGGTATATGGCTAGGTGGAAGGATGGACAGGTGGGTGTTGGGTGGATGAATGGATGGATGATAAGTGGATGGATAGGTGGGTGGGTGGGTGAATGAATAGATGGGTGGGTGGGTGGATAGAGGGGTGGATGGCCAGGTGGGTGTTGGGTGAGTAGATGGATGGATGGATGGATGGGTGGGTGGATGAATGGATGGATGGATGGATGAATTGGGCATGGGGGTGGGAGAAGCATGCAGTGACTGTAGTAGGATTCTGGTGAGAGATGAGGCTTCAGAGAGGGCAGTCTGATAGAAGGAGGAAGAAAATAACAGCCCAGTATGGATTAAGTCAAGTCTCTTTGGGTTACAGTTGGTAGAAACACAGTTTCAACCAACTTACTCTGCAAAGGCTGGAGGTGCAGCCCACAGATCCAGGGCTCAACTGTGTCACCAAGTCCAGCCCTTCCCCTCCTCCTGTGCCTGCTTCCCTTGTCTGGACGTCCCTCCTGAGCGGCAGGCCTGCCTGTCTCTCCCGAGTCCCGGACACTGGCAAAGGAATCTTGGCCTGGCTTGCTGTGTCCCCCCTCTGTCAGAGAAACGCTTTCCCGCGCCCGCAAAGATGTGCAGCCTCCTGGGGGCAGCTCTGCCCTGTCCTAAAGAGTCATTGCCAGTTGGGATCGACCCAGTGCATTCGGAGACTTGAGGCGCTCCTTTGTTCAGATGGGGACTGATGGAGGCAGTGCCCTGATCCACTAGGCTGGGTCCCATGCTCAACTCAGAGCTGGGCGTGGAGTGGGCAGGCTGTGAGAACGGATGGTGGAAGCCAGGAAACGCCAAAGTGACCGGCTTAGAGGAAGCCATGGCTAGATGCAGGGCGGCAGGAAGAGTGGGGACCAGGCTAGACGGAAGCAGAGGAGGTGGACTTGGACAGCAGCTTTGGACAAGGTGGGCCAGCCTGGGCGGGCGGTGTCTCATGACGTGATGGGGCAGCAGCCAAAGGCATGCCTGCTGAGCCCGGTTTGGGATGAAGCAGTGAGGGTGGGGCCGATGAGACGCCACGCCCTGTTATGGACACACAGCCTGCCAGGCCTCCAAGGCATCTCGAAGCTATGCCAGCCTACTCCACCTGGCCCCCTCCGCAGCTTACCTCACCCCACACCTGCACAGGCCAGCCTGCCCCCGGAGGACCCCAGGGTTTCCTCGCGTGATGCTGCACTCCGCCTGTCCCCTTAGCCCTGGGAGGAGGGCACGCCCCTGAGCTGGCTCTCAGTGTCCGCCCACAGCCTGCGTCTGAATGGCGGCTGAGTCACGTGGCTTAGATTGGGGGGTGGGGATGAGCAGGCGGGCAGGTGGGTATACCTGAGGCGAGGCCAAGGACAAAGCACAGAGGTCACCATTTCCCCTGGGCGGCGTGAACTCTGTGGGTTCCCTGGGTCTGGGTCATTGGCCCCCACCCCAAGCCGCTGCCCTGGCTATGACTGGAGAGAAAGCCCCTGCTGGCGGCCCCCTCCCTCCATGGCTCCCCAGCATGCCAGCAACCCCCCAGCAGAGGCTGCTGGATGGAGAGGAGCCAGCGGGACAGGTAACAGACCCTTGTGTCCTTGTTGTCAGGGTTTCCCTGGTCCCCGAGGAGAGAAAGGTGACCGCAGTGAGCGAGGCGAGAAGGTAGGGCTGGAGAAGAGGAGGAGGTGGGGGCAGAGAGGAGAAGAGGGGGGAGAAGGGGGGAGGAGGGCGACAGAGAAAAGGGGGAAGTAGGGGCTGGCTGAGGGGGGCGAAAAGAGGGGTTACCCTGAGCCCAGGAACTAGCCCCAGCCCCCACTCCCTTCTCTCTCTCATGCAGGGGGATCGAGGGGTTCCTGGAAGGAAAGGGGTGAAGGGTCAGAAGGGGGAACCAGGACCACCAGGTCTGGACCAGCCCTGCCCTGTGGTAAGTGTCCAAATGAGAGGGCCCCGCCCCCAGGATCTGCCCTCTAGCCAGGGTCAACCAAACTGTCTGTTCTCAGCTCCACCCCTCCCTGCCCACCCACCCCCATTGGCCCCACCCAGCCTGGGCCACTGCTCACTAGGGGCTCATGGGAGGGCTGGTTCCTGGAAAGTGATCAGAGGAGACCCCTGTCAGCCCCTGGTCCCCTCCTCTGCGCTGCCCCGCCTGGGCCCAGTCTGGACCTGACTCCGGGCTGGAGCACAGGGTGGGCCAAAACTCAGCTTCCTGCCCTGAGCAAAGGAATCGTTTCTAGGTGGGGAGTCCCATCCTGCCCCTGCCCCTGCTCCCATTACCCCTCCTCAGTCCATCTCTGACTTCTGTCACCATCCAGGGGCGACCAGGCTGGTCAGGCTCCCCACAGCAGCCCGTGCCCATCCCTAGCAGGCAGAACCAGCAGGGCCCAGTGAGGGCGGGGGACTGGACCTCCAATAGCCCACATCCACTATTCATGCCTCCCCCCCCGCCCCATGGCCCAGTGGGGAGAAACCCAAAAGGGCACAGAGCGGGAGACACAGCTGCCCCTCCTTCTCAGCCTCTCATCCACAGGGTGGGGGTGGGGGTCCACCTGCTGGTGGTTCAGGGAACACGGGGTGACCAGACCAGCCTCTCCCTCAGCCTCAGCCTCAGCGAGCCCTTGCCTTTGAAACAGGAGAGGCGTAGATGCGGAGGCAAGCTCGGGGCACCAGGCTCTCGAGGCCGGGCACAGGGCAGCGGGCCCTGCCCTTCGGTACAGTATCTGCCTGCTGTGTGCTGTGCTGTGCCCACCCCTCTGCCCCCACCCTCCCTCTGGTCTCTTTCCCCATCCATCTGACTCACCCCACCCGGGACTGCACCCCGAGTGTGACCTCAAGGGAGTGTGACCTTGAGGCCTGGGCTGCGTGCCCTGCAACAAGGCAAAGGGGCTTCCGCTCCCTAGTCCCCTAGGGCCCTGGTTCAAGACTGCGGGCTCAATCCCCACCACCAGGCTGCCTATGGGACCTGATGGTGGAGCAGGCATGGCTGGTGCCCCCCCACACACACACCCACCCCCGCCCCCCGCCGGCTACCTGGCCCCACACTTAGCTTCCACCCTGACCATGGTGCCGACCAGGGGTGCCACTCAGGCTCCAGGCACGGTGCGAGGATGGGCTGGGGCAGTCAGGGAAGCATGGGAGCCTCCAGTGACTGCTCCCAGCAAAGACCCAGGGCTGAGACCAGAGCCCCGGGCCACCTCCTGGTCAGCGACTCTCTGGTGGAATGCCCAAGACTCCAGAGTGTCTGTCTTTGCCACCACCGAACTGTCTGGGAGTAAAGGCCCAGCAAGCGGCTGGAGGGCACTGGACAAGGGCAGGAAGAGCCACTATGTCTGCTCCTGGGGGGACGAGAGGAGGCACGCTGTCCCATCCGGTCACACTGAGGGCCGCTCTGTTGTAGAAAGGGGCGCGGCTCCCACCCAAACACTCATGTTCTCCTCCTTTCCAGGGCCCTGATGGACTGCCGGTGCCCGGCTGCTGGCATAAGGTACCTGACAGGGCAGAGACTCCCGGGCCTGGGCTCAGACGAGGGGGTAGCGTGTGCAGGCAGGAGGAGGGAGGCTTCAGGGTGTGGTATCCACACCCCCCCCCCAAGCCCTGGGGGCCTGCAGCTCCCTGCCCAGCCGCTGGACAGCCAGGTGTCGGCAGCACCCTTCGGCTTGGACTCTGCTGGCTGAGGTCCTGGAGGGCCGTGGCACAGACCCTGCTGGTCACTGTGGGCTCGCTCAGGCCTGGCCACTGGCACCCCCTAGGACTCTGTCCAAGGCACCACTGAAAGGCCAGGAGCCTCGTTGCCGGGGTCCGGTCACACGCCTGGAGGGCAGGGTCGCTCCTAGGGTAGCCCCAAGTCTCACTCCTCGCCTCACCCCATCTCTCCCTCTCTTCCAGTGACCCCAGCAGCCAGCTCGCAACCTGTACAGACTCATGTGGACATTTTTGACTTTTGTAAAAACAAAACAGTAATATATTGATCCTCTTTCGTGGGATGCCATCACCTGCGGCCTTTTCACGTTGGAGTGTGCCCAGCTCCGCCCCGGGGGGGAGAGGCTGTGCCACCATCAGGGATGTGGACCGGGCGACTCCGGGGTGTGCGGGTTGGGGGGGGCAAGGGAGCACATGCCGGACTCGGTTTCCCTGGGAGACGACGGTAATGGAACCTGGCTCCGGTTTGGCTGGGAGCACGCCGGCCGGGCTTCCACTCCCCTGCTTAGCCGAGACTCACAGCTGCTCACCGCGCTACACAGCGTGTCCCCCAGCCCGTCCCCAACGCTGGCGCTCCGGGGGCCCATGCTGCCCAGAACACCCGGGGCTGGCTGGCAACCTTTCTGGCCTCTCCCTGCTCCAGACTCAGCCACGGCCAGTGCCCCCCCCCCCTCTGCCTCCCAGCCCTGGAAGTGCCAACGTGGACAAGACAGCCACCGGACCTGCAGCTGGGTGGACACCAAGGAGAGTGGGTGGCCTTTCCGAGCAGCTCTGATGCCCACCAGTGAGCTGGGTCATGGGCCTCGGGCAGCCAGCCTGGGCTAAAAACACTTGTCCTCTGACTTGAGGCCCAAGGACCGTGCTCACCAGGACACGGGCCCAGCTGCAGGGAGCCCGGGTCTCCCAAGGGTGGTTGCACGCCCTCCGGCTCATGGACATTGTGAGGGCATTTGCAGACTCGGAGAATCCGTCTGCCGCCCGGGAGAGTGCTGGGCAGCCGCTGGAACAGCACTCTTGCGAGTGGTGCCGACCGACGGAGCAAAGGTCGGGGCCAGTCCAGCCAGCCCGAGCAGAGGCTCCGCCTAGGTCACCTGCACCCCGACAAGAGGCCTCCCCGCTTCTGCCAGGGCCCCCGCCATCAGTTCGGCTCGAGCCTCTCCCCGTCTGTCAAGCTGGACGTCATCGCGTGAAATAAAGCGCACACGTGTCTGGGCCTGTCCGTCCTTACAAACGGCCTCCGGGGGAGGGTCCAGCACCATCTCAGTCTGGCCATTGATGGGGAGGAGAAAGGGGGCTCCCTGGGCCACTCCCAGAAACCAGAAGTAGTTCAGCCAGCGCGCAGGGGGGTGGGGGTGGGGGAGATGGGGCTGGCGTTCTATGGAGCCCAGCAGGGCCCATCCGAGTCCTCTGGTCCATCAGTGAGCCTCCGTGCGGTCCTCCATGGGTATCGGTGATCGCCCCTCACTGATCTTGAACTACGATCATGTCCACCGAAGGCTTTCGAGCCCGTGTCTGGAGGTTCATACGCTGGGAGCTCAGAGTACCTCCTGCGACCTCTCCGTGGGCCTGCAGCTGCCTCATAGCATGGAGGCTTACTCCCAAGGGTCACTGACTCGGGCTCTGCTGGAAGCTGGAAGCCTCAGGTATCACCCCTCACCAGCGTCAGAGGCTCACCTGGACTCAAGGGAAGGGAACGAGACCCCGCCTCTAGGTGGCAAGACTCAGCAGCATCTTCTAAGGGGGGGGCGAGTCGATCTTGGGGCAGCCCTCTGAGAACGCTGCGGCCCTCGGGGTTGGCAGTTTGAAACCACCAGCCTCTGCGAGGGAGAAAGACTGCGTTTTCTGCTCCTGTCATTGGTTGCAGTGTGGGGAATCCATGGGGGTCCACTGAGTCAGCAATGGCGATGGCCTTGGGTTTGGCTTGTTGGCTTCTTCTCTGGTGGAAAGGAGCACAGCCCCGGGGGCACAGCGGCTGCTTGTTGGACAACTCACTGTGAGGTCAGCAGTTCAAAGCCACCAGCCGCTCCAAGGGAGAAAGACAGTTACAGCCTGGGAAGTTCAGAGGGGCAGTTTTACCCTGACCTATAGGCTCACTGTGCTCTGAGGACCTCATCCCGGCAGGTCCTCAGAACAGCTCGGAGAGAGGGACGCAGGAATGGCGTCCCTGTTCACGAGTCCCTGCCATGCTGCCTCCGCACTAGCGGAAGAGGCCTGGGCCTGCCCTGGGGACCAGCAGCAGCCTGGTCACCGGAGAGGCCAGTAGTACGGCAGGGGGAGAGAGAGAGTGGTCTACGGGTGTCACAGCCTCCTCGGGGTCCCAGCCCACTGAGCACTGCTGCTTGCAAATGCCTCTTCCTGCTGCCCGGTGACCTCACAGGAGCAGGGCTGTGTGGTGGGGGTCACGATCTGAATTGTCTGTGTGGGTGAGAGGAGAGGTTCAGAGAGGGACGTGCCTCTCCAGGACGCTCAGCGGGGACACGGTGGTCGGCACAGGGCTGCAGACAGGCTCTTGGCTGCCCCCTCACTCGGCATACTGAACTGTTTGTGAGGCGTGGCGTGGCTAGGCAGCCCCAGGAAGGCTGGCTCTTGTGGGAGAAGCTCCCTTTCCCTGAACACCAAAGGGACTCAAGTGAGACCATCATTTTCCTGCTTCTTGGGGTAAGATGGGGCCCTAAGCCCACTGCCATCCCCTTGTGGCTTCGCCTTGTAGAGCTTCCCAACCCAGAGCTTGGAGTTCCTCGGCCCCGAGGGGCAAAGAGGCCCTGGAGGAGCGAATGATTCGCAGAAGGTCTTGATTAAGACACTAGGGGACCCCAGAGTCAAAGCCAAGCGTCAGGGCAGCAGTGCCTCATACTTCTGCCTCCAGCAAGACCTGGCCCACTGCCATCGAGTGGGTGTCAGCTCCCAGTGACCCTGGAGGACTGAGCAGCACTGCCCCGGTGGCTTTCCTAGACGGTAACTGTTGGCAGAAGTGCCTGGTCTTTCTACTGGCTCTGAACTGCTGACCTTGCAGTCAGTGACTCCACTGGTAATGTTCCTCCCCCAGCACTGCTTCAGTAAGAGAAGGAAGCACATTTATCAACCCGCCTGTGTCCCCCAAGTGCCATCGGACTGCTGAGGGTCTAAAGAGACTGGCTGGCCATGGGCTGGGTTTCCACAGTGCCGGGGCGTCCCTGGTCGCACAGAAAGGTAAGCACTCGGCTGCTCATGGGAAGGTGACCCTGCCAGCAGCTGCCTGAGAGGAAGACTGGCAGCTGCTCTGCACAGAGCTCAGCCTGGAACGGCTCGTGGAGCCGCTGTATGTGTCATGTGGGGTCCCTGTGAGCCGAAGCCAAGGCGACCACATCTAACAACGACTCAGCAGGAAGTTGGTGGTGCACGCCCACATGCCTGGTGGTCAGCTTCTGAAAGGCCCCAGCCTGGAACACATGGCTGCATGTGTTCATCGTGAAGGCCAGGCCCAAAACTCGGCACCTGGCGGAGAAATGCATCACAAGGCTTCCTTGTGAGCCCTCCTGGTCCCCTACTCACTGCCTACTCACAGCAATGCACAGGGGGCTTGGTGGTCCCCAAGGACCTCAAGACACTCCGAGGCAGCTCCAAAACAAAAAAATAAAAATTATCGCCATGGAGTCGTTGCTGTCTCACAGCAACCTTAAAGGAGAGGGTGGTACTGGCCCTGTGGATTTCTAAGACTGAGACTTCCACAGGAGCAGAACGCCTCGTCTTTCTCCCAAGGAGCGGCTGGTGGTTTCAAACTGCTGATCTTGGGGCGGGCAGTCCAACACGTACCCACTACACCACCGGGACTCCTCGTATGGGCAGATCCAGGGAGAAAATGCTGCGAGTGTATGAGACCACCATGCCCCATGAGGAGTTGCCTCCCCCACTGAGAAACACTGCACCCCATGTTCCGACCTTGACTCGGCCTCATCTTCCTGTCCATCGCCCTCCTGGCTCCTGAGACTCCTCGAGGGAGCTGCGATGAGGGCTTGAAGAGACAGCAGAGAGTTCTTTGGGCTGAGCAGGAGAGAAGCAGTGTCCTGGTGTGTCCTGCCCCATCCTGGAGATTTTAGGTCCCAGAAAAGACCACTTTGTCTAGGCTCCAGCTTCATCTCCTTCTGACTCCGGGGAGTCATGGAGTCAGTAAGATGTGGGCTGTACCCAACTACAGCCTTGTCCTCCTCCACCCCAGGCAGGCAGAGCCCATAGTCAATGGGACTGCCCTGGGTCTCGGCTAGGGCTGGAGTTCGAAGATGGACAGGGCCAAAGATGGGCCCAAACAAGGAGCTTAAACACACACACACACACACACACACACAGACACCACCCCATTAAAAGCCGGACACTTTGAGTGTGGAAGCGTCTGTGGGACTTCTCCACCTAAGAGAAAACTAATGGCCCCAGTCACAGTTTGCATTGGGGGGGGAGGGGGGCGGGTAGTGCTTCAGGAAAGTGGTACAAGTCCCAGGTAAGCAACCTCTCAAGTTAATCTGGGAGGAATTTTTTTCAAGAAGCCTGGTGAAGATTAAATGCCACTTCATAGGCTGAGCCCCGGTGGCACAGTGGTTGTGCACGGGACTGCAGCCCCCTGGGATGGAGGTTCAATTCCCGCTCCCAGGAGCAAAGGCTGGGCCTCCTACTCCCACCACGTGAGGGCAGTGATGCCTAAACTAAAAAAAAAGAATAAAAAAAAATTCCACTTCATAAATCAAAGTCAGGGAAAAAATCGGATGTCCTTCAATAACCACCTTAACCATTTTACAAGCTTAAGAGGCACAGAGCAAAGGCAGCAATGGGGGGGTGAAATAGAGGGCTGGGGTCCAGGAAAGGAGGAACAAGCAGGAGACACACCTTGCTCATGGCTAGTGACTAAACAGCATCAAAACAGGAAGTCCCAGCGCCAGGCCAACTGACCCACCCGCCCCGGGAGCTTTGCTCTCAGCCAAGCAGCCTCCTGGGCGCAGTGGGGCCTTTTCCTCTCTCCCCGGGCCGGAAGTCCGACCTCTGCTGCTCACTTGGCAGGGCTGGGTGCACAGCCCATTCTTTTCCTTGCAGGAGCTCAGTTTCCTCCGACCCACGGCCTGTCTGTCGGACACTGAACTGGGCGTCCTCCTGCCTGGATTTTCATGCGCCTGGTGCCCCGGGGCCACACGCGCGCTGATCTCCGAGGTCAGCAGCAGCAATGGCCCTGGGGCCCCCTTCGCCCTTCCAGCTGCCCGTCCACGGGGCGGAGGCGGGGCCTGGGGACCCCAGCTCTAGAGATGGGCCCGGGGTGGCAGCTTGTCAGGCAAGCATCACCCTGTGCGATGCCCGGGAAGGCGACCCAAAGGCTCGGCCCACGGCCCAGCGAGGCCGACCGGGAAGTCGGAGTCCAGAGGCCCCGAAGCAGGGGCGGGGTCACGCTGGGCCCCTCCCTGGGTGGCTCCGAAGACTAAGGCCCGGGCCGAGGGGGGAAGGGAGAGGGTTGCGTTCAGCGCGAGCCTAGACCACGCTTACGCAAAGAGGGCTCCCGCGGGGCCGTTCCCCAGGCGGGGACGGTGGCCCCCGCGGCGGACCCGAGCCTAGGACCCGCGAGGGCCGCTTTGGGGGCGGGGCCCGAGGGGCCATCTAAGGCGGGGCGGGGCGGGGCCGGGCCGAGGGGCGGGGCCTCCGAGAGAGCGTGCGGACCTCGGCCGCGGACTGCGGGCCGCACGCACGCCGCTCGGCGCCATGGCCTCGGACCCGCGCGGCAAGGCCGAGACGCTGGCCCTGAGACGGCGGCTCATCGGGTACAGGAGCGGGCGGGGGCGGAGGGGGGCACGCACGCACGCACGACGCACGCACGCCGGCGCGGAGCCTCGGCCCCTGGCCCGGGGGGCAGAGCCGCGCGCAGCCCGGGCCGGGCAGCCGTCCGCCTGGCCGCCCCGCTCCCTCCCGCTGCCACCCTGGGGGGGGGGGGGCGCCCCGCCCGCAGCCGCTGCTGCCCGAGCTCTTGGCAGCCTCGCTCGGAAGCCTTTGCCCCCGAGAAGGCCTTTGCCCTGGCGCCACGGCGGCTGTTGGTGGACCCCGGAAGGGGCAGGTGAAGGGCGGAGTAGGCGGATGGTTGAGAGGAAGTTTATTCTGTGAGGGGCCCTTAGGGGACATGGCATTGGGGCGAGCTTGGGGCTGGCACCGGACCAGGGCAGCACCTGGTTGACTAGACACTACAGTAGGGCTGAGGCGGAAGGCCCAGGTTCCCACCCCACCCTTCCCAGCGAGAAAAGGTTTCTTAGGAAACCAACACCCCACCCCACCCCCAGGGCAAGGGACCCGTGTGGGGGCCATATGGCCTTGAAAGGGCTTTGAAAACAACTGGTAGCCACTTCTTCCCTCCCCTTTCCAACTACCCTGGTGGTGTAACAGGTTGTGCTGTAGGCTGCTGAGCGAAAGGTGAGCAGTTCAAAACCACCAGCTGCTCCTCAGGAGAAAAAGGAGGCTCCCCCCTCCACAGTTACAGCCCCAACGTTGTCCATAGGGGCAGTGTTTGGCTTGATGGGGTGGGATGGGAGGAGTCTCTGGGTGAGACAGATGGTGTTACTCAACAAGTTGACAGGTGGAGTCGACCTAAGGCACCTGGAAAGAAAGGCCTGACGATCGGCTTCTGAAAGACCCTCCGCTGGAACGTTCCCCCTGTGGAGGAAGTTCTAGAACGCTCATGGGAGGTGTCGTGAGCGGGAACCCATTTCAGGGGACTGGTTCATGGAGTGGGGAGCCAGGGAGCTGTGCCTGCCAAGCTTCTGCCCTTTGCAGAGACAGAAGGGATCAGGTCTCCCGCTGCGGATTCACCCAGAACTGTCTGCCCGCCTTGCGTGTCCCCACAGCTCTTCCTGCAGACTCTTTTTCCCCGGGGATCCTGTGAAGATCGTCCGGGGCCAAGGCCAATACCTGTACGATGAACAGGGGGCGGAATACCTGGACTGCATCAACAATGTGGCTCACGGTCAGTATCGGGCCTCGGGCGAGAGGGGCAGGGACAGGAGCGGCGCTCAACGCTGTGCCCCTGGTCTGAGGGTGTCCTGAGGCTGCAGCGGATGGGGGGAAACCCGGGTGGTACTGAGCCAACATGCATGGGTCAAAGAGGCCCATTCCTTATGGTGTAGATCCAGAAGGTTCCCCTGGATGTGAAGGTCCAAGTCAGCTTGGCGTTGCTAGTGAGCTCAGGACAGCAAGGTGGCACCTGGGCCAGGGGGCCACGGTCCTGACAGGGCTTTAGTCCCCATGGGCTAGCAAAGGAAACTGAAGGATGCATTGCGTCACCCAGACGGAGGCCACTGGTGCCTGTGAAAGGGAAGGGAGCTGGAGACTCCGTAGCTTGATAAAAGTAGGCTCCCTGGGTTCCGATCCCTGTCCTCCATGTAGCGGCTTTGGGGCAGCTGACTTAATTTCTTTATGCCTCAGTGTGCTCATCTGCAAAACAGATCCGATGGATATACTCCTAGCTCTGGACTTTGAGGGACTGTGGGGAGTTAAATGAGGTGGTCCACCGAAGGAACTTCACATGTGATAATCTCTGGGTGATGAAAACGATTCCATGCTCAGCTAGTCACTGAGCAAGTTGGCAGTTCAAACCCACCCTAGGCACCTCCAAAGAAAGGCCTGGCCGTCCACTGCTGAGCCGGCACAGCCACTGAAAGTGCGGTGGGTCTCGGGGGAGGGGGGGGCTGCCAGGCGTGGGAATCGACAGCATTGGAAACTGGCTGCTTCCTTTCTGGTTCATCACACCCTGAGTGCTCTCTGCACGCTCACCCTTGGCATTGTCCTTGACCAAGGGGACTGCCAGCCCGGCTGTCTGGTGAAGTCAAGTTCGATGACAGCCCCTACCCTTGTCAAAAATAAAAAGAGGAAACCTTTAAAGACAGGGGTCTTCCCCACAGGGTCTCCCAGATATTTTCTGCCAGGGAACTGTTTCCTTCAAAGAGATCTGAGTGACGCCTTCTGGGTGTACCTCCCCAGCACTGGCCTCTCGCTCGGGGTCTCCAGAGCCCCTGGACCTCTCCTCCTGCCCCTCAGCCGCAGCATCTCCCAGGCCAGGTTGCTGCACTAGCCCGGGGGGAGGCCGGGGACGAGCTGAAAGGGGCAGGCCAGGTGACTGAGCGGCCTCTTCCAGTTGGGCACTGCCACCCTCACGTGGTCCAAGTGGCACATGAGCAGAACCAGGTGCTGAACACCAACAGCCGGTACCTGCACGACCACCTCGTCGACTATGCGCAGAAGCTCTCCAGGACCCTGCCCGAGCCCCTCTGTGTCTTCTATTTCCTGAACTCGGGGTGAGTGGACGGCCCCGGCCCCGTGGTGCGGAGTGAGGCAGAGACTTGCTCCAGGGGCACCTCACAGACCCAGACTTGCCAGTGGGGCGGCCCTGGACGAGCCTGGCTCCGAGCAGCCCCGCTGGGGACCCTAGATGGTTACGTGTGGCATCAGTTTCCTCGCCTCAGTCAGGGAGGCCGCTTGTTAGCGCCCCCGCAGGGTCACTGTCAGGGCCACGAGGCGGTGTCTTCCGCAACGTGTGCCTCTTGGCCCCACAGCACACGGGGTGCCCTCCCAGCCATTGCTCACGGAGCAGCAGGAACGTCAAGTGATCCGTCAAAGGCAGCCGGACATTGTGGCCTCGTCTTCTGGAGGAGAAGGGGAGGAGATCACGAGGGGGCGGGACTCTGACGGGCCAGGGAAGGTGTCCCTGAGTCTGTGACATTCAAGCTAACAACTGGTCAGGAGACTGCCAGCTGAGGAGAGAGGGTGCTGCCCACCCATGGGAAGGACTTTTGTCCAGGCTGGCCGCCCGAGGAACAGCCCGTGCAGAGGCCCTGCAGCAGGAAGGGGTGACAGGCCGGCACATCTGAGGAACGGAGAGGAGGCTGGGGGGAGGGAGGGACAGGCTGGCACCAGAGAGGATGGTGAGGCCCCCTCACCCAGGGACTTGGCAGCCAAGTCAGGACTGTCGCATCCTGTGAGCAGTGGGAAGTCCTGGGAGGGTTTTAATCTGGGAAGTGCAAGAACAAGAGGAAGAGGAGTCTGGGGGGTTAGCGGTTACTGGTTGGGCCGCTAACCACAAGGTCAGCAGTTAGAAACACACACACACACACACACACACCCCGCCACGTTATGGGGGAGAGGGGCTGTCTACTTCTTAGAGGTACAGACGCAGAATCCCACAGGGCAGCCCTACCCTGCCCCATAGGGGCCCTGTGAGTTGGCATCGACTTGATGGCAGCGAGTTTGGTTTGGCTTTGGTCTTGGGAGAGCGTGATGGGCA
>PVJH01035715.1:0-19471 GCA_004026705.1 Nesogale talazaci
CTGGCTTACAGAAGTCAGGAAAGGACAGCTGCCTGCCGCCGCCCTGCCTCCCACCCCAGGCCGGGCCTGGATTAAATTAAGAACTCTCAGAATTCCCAATGGTGCACAAAGCACTTAAAGTTGCCAGGTCAAAGATTTCGTTTTGCGGCAGACAACCACCAAGGATTTCAGAGTTACGCACAGTGGAAGTGATTGCCAGAAAGGGGAAAGGTGTCATCAGGAGCCTCTCTGTCACCAGGGCTAATCCCTGCTTGTCAGCTCAAGCCTGGACTCTAAATCGGGCGCCGGTGAAGGCCGGAGTCTGGTCTCCCTGGGCTTTACTCACAGGGGGATTACCTGGCTGCCGGGGTGTGGCACCTATTCCCATCAGTGACCCACTGGAAAGCCCAGTGACTACCACAGCTCTGTCTGGGCATGAGGACACACCTCAATCCCTGGAAGCCCAGCTGGGGGCTTCCCCTGCCAGGCCACCCCCCTACCGATCACGGCCTCAGGGTCTTTCCCCTCTCCAAAAGCAGGAAGTGGACAAGCGGTTCTGTAAGAGCGAGCTCTGGCCCCAAGAGTCTATCGCATCTTAGCCGATTTCACGTGCAGAGCACATGGGGAAGAACTGTGGACAGGGAGAAAGATGGGGGGAAGGGACTACATGCTGAAGAAGGGCTGTCCCTGCAGGACAGGGCAGAACTGCCCCGGCGGGTTTCTGAGGGGCCTTTCATCTTCCCAGAAGCAGACGGTGACATCACTCTCCCATGGAGAGGGCCCTTTCAGTTGGCAGAGGAAACGTTACAGGAATCTCACACTGGCTTCACATGGGGGGAGGGGGGGGGCACGAAGTGAGCAGAGAATGCACTCTAGGATCACTTCAGGAACGTAAGCTGCCTGTGTGTGTGTGTGTGTGTGAGAGAGAGAGAGAGAGAGAAAGAGAGAGATTGATTGATTGATTCTGGGTGCAGTGCTTAGGTAATGGAGGGGACTCCATATAATCAAACTGACTGACAATGGTTTTCCCCGGTGGGGAGAATTTGAAGGACCCTGTTCACTTCCTTTTTTAAAAAATTTGGACTTCTCTGCTTTTTTTTTTTTAATGGTTGTTGTTCTTAGGTGTCGTGGGGACCATTCCAATTCACAGTGACTTTCTGAATGACAGGACAAAGCCCTGCCTGGTCCTTCAACAGCCGTGCCATCGTTCTTATGTTTGAACTCGCTTTGCAGCCGCTGCTTCCATCCACCGTGTCCAGGGTCTTCTCATTCGCTGCCCCTGTACTTCTCCAGGGACTGGCCTCTCCTGACAACGTGTTGAAAGCATGTGAGACCTGGTGTCCTCACGCTGGTCTCTAAGGAGCATGTCGTGGGTTCTCCTGGCCGCCCGGGACGCTGCATGTTCTCCGCCAGCACCGTCATTCAAAGGCATCGAGTCCTCTTTGATCTTTCTTATCCCATGCCCAACTTTCACGTTTTAAAAAGCGGTGTTAATAGGAGCGGCAGGATCATCCACGGCTTTTAGGTGTAGAATGAGCATCCTCAGTGCTCTTAAGACTAATCAGCTTGGAGAGCCAATCTAAAAAAGCCATATTTATGATTTTATTTCTCTAGAAGCACTCCTGGTACCACTGGTGTTAGACAGGGGTCTCTAGAGCAACAGAACCAGGACACTAGTAATTCTCTTTACACATTTATATAGATAGAAGGATATATAACATAATAAAGAAACAGTTAACTAATCTATAAAGCGGTACAAATGGCTGGGTGCAACTCACTTCTGTGAGACAGCTAGTAGACTGGCAGTCCTCGGAGTCTTGAGGGCCGCCGAGTAGTCCTCTGTAGAACAACTGAAGCTATCTGGCCACAAGCAGCAAACAGCAAAGCAGGTCACCCAACAGTCAGCCAGACGACAGAGTCCAACAGTCCCCAGCTCAGGAGCTGTGTATTCCAGGAGGGTGGCGAAGCAGGGCTTGAAGGAACCTCAACTCACTGCGAGACAGTCCAAGGATTAGGTGTCCCACGGGTAGCTTAGAGAGCAAGACACAGGACAAACGTGGCAGCCGGCTGGTCTGAAGATCCGAAAGCAAGAAGGCAAGGATGGGGCTCACTGAGCCATTTCTATCTCCGCCCTTCAATTGATCTTACATGTGTTCATTGGACATGTTGTCACACAGATCTAGCTATCTTCTTTGGCCATGTTGGCACAACAAGCCTACCTATCACAGGTGGCATACCAAAAAAATCAGTGTATTTTACTTTTGCATTAAAAATATTTTTGCAAAAGGAAAAAAAATTCAAAGCTGGCAATTTACCAGAAGAGTAACATCAACAATGTTAATAGCCTTTTTCCTCTATTGAGATGAAAAGCAGAGTTTTATTATTTATTTATGACAGAGAGGACTATAAAACTACAATCGACAAAAATCAGAATATGCAAAAGCATGGGCAAGATAATCCTGCCTGTAAATGTGAGCACAGACACACAGAATGGACAACTGAAAATTTCAAGAACTTAAAAATGAGTATTAAGAAGTTGTTCGAGGGCTGAGCCCTGGTGGCGTACGTGGTTGAGTGTGGGACTGCAGCCTGCCGGGCTTGGCAGCTCTCAGGAGCGGCGGCTCTCAGGAGCAGCACTGGGTGGCTCCCACGACCACCAGAGGCAGTGATGCCCACAAAAAAAACAAATAAAAGTAAAAATAAAAAAGAGGGGGCTGAGCCCTGGTGGCGTAGTGGTTGTGCGTGGGACTGAGGCCCACTGGGACGGAGGTTCAATTCCAGCAGTGGGGCTGGGCCTCCTGCTCCCACCACCGGAGAGCAGTGATGCCCCCCAAAAACAAACAAAAAATTCTCAAGTTGGGCACCTAATGTAGACCAATTTCCTCACTTCACTTTGCCTGTGCATGTGTGTACTGAGACACCGGTTAGAGTAAAATCAGGGACAAGAGGTACACGTGGTCAATTTTATTTGAGTCTGTGATTAATGTGCACTCTGGTTTACGCTAAAGTACTTCATGTGATTTAGCGCTCTGGCCCTGACAAATGACTTACATTCTTCAAATGACTTCCATTCTCAAAACAGAAGATGAAATAAAATGACTGCTAAGATTTGGCTTGTCTTTTTCCAAATGTGCATGTGACAGGATTTATGTCGACATGACTGGGCCAAGACCCTCAGTATTTTGGTAGTAAGGCCTCCCTATCATGTGACCTACATAATCAGCAAGCAATTGTGGAAAGATTAGGGTGGAATGCACCCCCTTACTGGGTCCAGGTTACACACACACACACACACACACACACACACACACACACACACACAGACGCTCACGCTGACTCACTTCTTCCTGCTGGCCTAGACCCTACGTCTGGCATCTCTGGCCCACCATGTTGCCTGCCACCGCTGGGAGATCAGCAGTCAGCCTGCTGTGCTGCCTGTCGACTTCAGAGTCATTTGACAGGACCAGCAGCCTGCTTCCTCGTTCATCTTCCTACTCCCTACACACTAGACGAGTCAGGGAAAGCCTCCAGTTGAACGCCCGATTAGAGTTAACACCGTAGGCTTTAATTTGACTAAACTTTTCGGCTTCTGTAACTGTGGCAGCCACTTTCTTTATGTAGAATGGCGCTTGTTTGGGTCGCTAGAGAACCTAGACTGACACCATGGGGTACTAAACCCAATCTCATTAAACCGCTATTATTAGGTACCCTCTAGTTGGCAATACCAGTGACACTAAAAATAGAAACTTCCCACGCGATTTGGTCTATGTATTAATGATAGGGTCTTGCCTTCGAAAATAATCTGGCCGCTCCATGAGACCGTACAAATAGCTGTCATGGAGTCAGTTCTGACTCTCGAGGCCCTTGAATGTGCCAGAGCAGACCTGCTTCTCCAGGCCGTCTTGGCTGGCATCTTCACAGAAGCCACACACCAGGCTTTGGTGCTCCCCGTGGTGCCGCTGGGAAGGGGCAAGGGCTCGGCCTGTAGGTTAATAGTCCAGTGCAAACCAAAGGTGCAACTTCCCAGGAAGCAGCCATGTCGCTACCGCTGTTCGGGGCCGTCGAGCCCATCCCGACTCGGGGTGACAACACAGCGCACACTGCGACATCCTCACAACGGCCCTGCCGGGAACCCGTGGTTGCGGCCGCCGCGTCCATCCCTCTGTCCATCCCCTCGCAGGTCTTCCTCCTTGTCACTTCCCTCCTACTTTCCAGGGAAAGGACGCCATGCTTGGTAAAGTAGAAGGGAGAGACTGTGGAAACATTAGAGTAGAAACTTCAAGTTCTCTGTCTTTATGCCCGACAAAGAATCCCGCTATAGCTAGTGCCTCTGACAGTCTGTCTGTAGAAGGGCCCGTGGCACCGAATTCGTCATGACATCCAAGACACTGATCTCAGTGTCTCCAGAAGGACTGGCAGTCCGTTTCTTTAGTACCTTATCGGGGTCTGTGTCTAATGAAACCATCAGCTGTGCCAACAGACTTGGTACCATGAAGAGCACAACACCTATCAAGGACAGCATGCATTTTTCCATACAGGAACGCCGCGCCCGGAGAACTTTTTAAAAACAAGGAGACTCACTTTACAACAAGGCAGCTAAAAGGTACCAACTCCAAAAGGCCCTTGGGAAGACGCTCCGGACCCTAATCGAATCACCTGGCCGTCGGCAGACAACAGCGGAACTGGGTAGGCACAACCCAGTGGGTCTGGTTTGTGCACCTTTGGGACGGAATGCCACCTGTCCGCATAACCAACTGTGTACCTTATCGCAGCAGGCATCAGGGGACTAACTAGGTCAGAGAGGAGATCTGAATCTCTCAGTTGCGTAATAAGCCATAAAGATCATTAGCTGCCAACCTTAGGGGAGGTGGGAGGAAGGTATTTCTTCACCAGGTTCTCCACAGTCCTGTCAGTTTGAGAAAAATCCGTTACACTCCTGGCTCTTTCCTGACCGAATGCTCAAATATCCCAGCAGGTGAATCGCGTTGGCCTAAAAAACACCTCAAAACTCAACAGAGACCCACAGCCACCGTACACGGCTGGGTAGGACTGCCCCTGTGGGTTTCTGAGACTAGAACTCTTGCCAGCGTTTAAAGCCTCGTCTTTCTCCTGAGAAGTAGCGGGTGGTTGTGAACGGCAAACCTTGCGGTTAGCTGCCCGAGGCATAACCGCCATGACGCCAAGTAGGCCTCCAAAGGGCAGCACAGTGGACCCTGCCTCACTGTAGCGCTGCGGTGCTCAGCGCAGCTGCCCGCCGGGCTTCCAAAGGGATGTCTTCTATGGAAGCCAACGTCACGTCTTTCTACGCTGAAACTGCTGGCTTTTCCCTCGGCAGTCACACACTTTCACCCGGCTCCCCGGGCCCTCCCGTCTGCCCCAGTCGTCCAGTTCCTAGATGAGGTGTGGGCAGGGGCTCCAAGGTGGGTCTGCTTGGGAAGCTTTTGAAAAGGGTACTTATTTGTTCCAGATGAAAAGTGCGACCGGGAAAGAATGAGCTAGAGGTCTGGGTCCACCTGGGACACCCAGTGCTGTGCCTGGCCACCCGCGACCGCCCAGGGAGCCCGCAGGGCAAGGAGAGGCAGGGCAGGACTTTACTGAGCTGCAGGATGAGCCAGCGCTGGTGCCTTCCCCCCTCCCCCTTGCCCAGCATCCCCCCATCCCCCCCCCAGGCTTCTCGCGATCCCAAATAATCCGAGTTTGTGTGTTTCCGTCTGTGCGCTGCCTTTCTGGGGCTTGTAGGGGAAGCCCTCCGATAGCAGGTATGGCCCTAAAGAGTTTGGCATGCCCGAAAACTTCTGTAGCCCCCAAAGGCAGTTTGAGCTCTGAAATTACAACAGACCTACAATCGGTAAATCTACAGAGGCAGTAACTTGACGCACACTTTCTTAGGGGAGGTTGGGGGGAAATGGAGAGCTACCAAGAATTTTTATAAAGACAATAATGACAGATATCTTTTTGTCATGCTTCAATCTTGGTTCTTTCGTCATGCTTCCTATCTTCTTGACACCTTTTGCCAGTCTTCTCACTGAATTTCCTCTTTGGGTTTTGCTTTAAATGCCAGGTGGAAGATGCTATTCCATTTCCTGGGTAGTGGTCCGTTGGTGGGTGGGTACTTTGAGCCCACTGGTGCAGTCACTGTCTCAACCCATCTGGGGAGGGGGAGGTCCTCTCTTCCACAGCCCCTCTGCTTTCCCAAGTCCGATGTCCTCCCCAGGGACTGTCTCCTGAAACCGGGCCAAAATGCGCAAGACCAAGCCTCGCTGTCCAGCCCTCGAAGAAGCAGGCTGGCTGTGCGTGTTCCAAGACTCTCTGCAGCTTTTTTTGCTTATCCTGTCAACTGGGTCTTTTCACTAAAGGCAAGTTTTAAATTTTGTTGAAATTTAATTTTTTTTTGGTGGGGGAGGGGGGGGGCATCACTGCCCAGGTGGGAGTAGGAAGCCCAGTCTTGCTCTTGGAGAGCTGCTGCTGGATTTACACCGCCAACCCTGTGGGCAGCAGTCCCGCACACAACCACTACGCCACCGGGGCTCAGCCCAAAATTCAAAAAATATAAAACATAAAAAATAAAACAAAACACATCAACCAAACAAGCGGGGGGGAAAAAACCTCCAAAGCCTCCCAAACCCCACTGTGGGTGTGGCAGTCCAAACGGCTCCTTGGGGTGGGTAAGGGTCAAAAGGAAAAAGTGCAGTCCTTGGGAGCCCTGCGCTCCGCAAGCCCAGGCACACGCGTGGGCGCGATCCTGAACTAAGTGACTGTGCTGTTTCAGAAACGAGTACGACGTGGCAGGACAATGGCTTGAAAGACAACCTCATGTCCGCGTAAAACCTCAAAGGGGGGTTCTATCTTCCTCCCAGGACAATCGAGGAGGCCAAGGCACCGAGGAGGAAAGCCAAACGACCAGAGGCGGCCCCTCCACGTGCCACGTGATTCTTTCCACCTGGAGACCATGCTCGCTTCACGTGGCTAATACCCACGGTATTCCTTTGACATTCCTTCCCAGGAAAGGGGGCGTCCGGACAAGGTGTGGCACTCCTGCTCTGCGCTCTCTTGCAGCAGGTTGTACCCCTGTGATTACTTAAGAATTCTTCGGCTGAGCCCCGGTGGCGTAGTGGTTGTGCGCGGGACTGCGGCCCACTGGGATGGAGGCTCGATTGCAGCGCCACGGAGCAAAGGCTGGGCCTCCTACTCCCACCACCTGAGGGTAGTGATGCCCACCCCCCCCACCAAAAAAAAAAAAAAAGAAAAAAGAACTCTTCTTCCCCACCAGCCCTGAGAACTGACCTGCCCGGGGCAATCTAGCATAGTCCCGGGGGAACGCACGAGGCCAGATGAGTTCTACAAGTGTAGAGAGGGCTACTCCAAGGACCGTCGTTATCTTTTTGGATCGAGCGAATCATAAACAGGCTGTTTAAGATGAAGCACATAACGAGTAGTCGATGCACTTTTATGACTGAAGATCAAGGGAGACTTACTCAAAAAAGCACAAGGCAGAGTGTTTTGATTGATGTGCCAACTCTCTCTAGGATGCATAATTCATATGCATCAATTTCCAATCTTCCTTATGCACGGTCCAGTTTTCACATGCATGTGAGGCGGCTGCGGTGGAAAATACCCTGGCATAGTTCAGGTGCACCTTGGTCCTCAAAGTGACATCTTCGCTGTGTCACGCTTTCAACAGGCCTGGTGCGGCAGGCTGTCCAACGTCGTACGGCCACTATGCTTCCCACAGGCTTCCGCCAAAGTTCTCCAAGGACTGGTCTTTGCAGACGACAAGTCCAGAGAAGTCTGCGCGATGACGTTGTGGCATCCGTGCCTCTCAGCAGCATTCTGGCTGTGCTTTCCACACAGATCTGTCTGTGCTTTTAGCGTCCGTGGTACTTTCGAGATCTTTGCCAGCACCACCTCCCAAAGGCGTCCGTTCTTCTTCGGTCTTCCTTTAGTCCGTGTCCCACCTACACACACATATGAAGCGACTGAGAACACCAAGGTTTCAGTCAGCCTCTCCTTCATCTTCAAAGGGACCTCTTTGCTGGCTACCCCTTATCAGGGGGCCTTGTGCGGCGATTTGCCCAATGTCCTATGCCCTTTGCTGTCTTGACTGCCGACCCTCACTATGGGGCCAGATAAAGTGAAATCCTTGAGAACGTCCCATCATTTTTCCGTTTATCAGGAGGTCGTCTCTTGGTCCAGTTTTGAGGATTCCTGTTCCGTGTACATCCGTGCTGGCTGAAGGCGGTAGCCTGTGGGGTCTGCATCCGCTAAGCCCCTCAAGTCCTCCTTGATTTTCACAAGCACCTGGTCTTAGCAGTGGTTCCGTGAGAGCTACGTAAATGTTAAAAGCTAGTGGGTCATGCCCTTTTGGCATCTGTGCAGAGTCCATGTGATTTATGGCCCACAAACGGGCCCCAAGCCCTCCGTCCCTCTGTTTTAGTCACGACTCGCCCCCCAGGGCAGGCCTCCTTTTGACTAATCTTGATCAGCTAAAAATGCAAACTGACCACAGAGCTCTGAGAGGCTTCTCCGCACATGACACCACCGCTGTGTGCGGCATTGTCCCCCAGAGTGAATCCGGGGACTCAAGCCTGAAAAACCACCACCTGGAAAGCCACAGAGACCAGGTGCGACCAGAGAATGAACAGGTCATCACCTCGTGCAGAGGGCAGTCCCAAGCGGGGAGGGCTGGACGCAGAGGTTTTCAACCTTCTTCATGGCAGGCTGGTGAACAAGGCTAGAGACACTTTCTCAGAAAGAAAGAAAACCACCTCCAGAGATTTAGCAAGGAAACCAGTTATGGTAATCATGACCCGTGTGACCGCCCTGACACTTCCTGTTCTCTCTCCTTGCTCTACGTTCTACTTAGTAACGGTCACTGTCCAGCGCACAGCACACTGTGTACTGACTTGTGCGTGGGACGGAGCAGGCGCCCAATGGCGCGGCTCAGCTTCCAGCCAACAGCTTGATGATTCGGACCTACGCCGGGTGCCTCAGAAGGAAGGGCGGGCACCCCCTGCTGAGCAGACTCGGGCTTGAGAACCAGAGGGAGCGGTTCTCCTCTGTGCACTGGGGTGTCCCGGCATCTTCTCTAGCAAGCGTCTCTGCCTCGGAGGGAAGAGAAACCTTCGTCTCTGTTGTTCACACTCTACACCTAGAACCTAGAAAGGGTCAAAGTGCTGAGCAGAAAATAGGTGTCCCAAAATCATCTGTTAAGTAATTAAAGCACCTTTCTGTCACCTAAGACCTAGCCTCCAAGTGGCGTCAAAGACCCTCCTACCAAGATCCCCGATCCTTCCAAATCAAACTCGCGGCCCTCCAGTTGAGTGTGACCCGCAGTGACCCTCTGGGACGGGGTCGAACTGTCCCCATGGGTTGCTGAGACGGTGACTGTCTAGGGGAGTAGAAAACCCCCTCGTTCTCCCTGGAGAGGCTGATGGTTTGGAACTGCCGACCTTGAGGCTAGCAACCTGACGGCGATGCCGCCCGGGCTCCCCGGCCATCCTTAGGGATGAGAGTACGCCCCTTCACATTGCAAACGCCCCTTTCCGGGTAAGCCCCGGGGAGGGGCAGAAGAACCGTGATCTGACCAGGAAAACCGCACCTCACTCACAGTGAGAAGTTAAACAGCAAATCAAGACAAAACGGAAAAACTTTCATTCATGCCCAATAAACTTCAGAGCTGAGGACTGGGGATGGGGGCGTGGGGAGGGGGGAAGGACGGAGGGGGTAGGAAGAGTAGCTCCTATTAAGGGCCCGAGTTGGAGAAGCGGATGTTAGGAGAATGTTAACGGAAGCAGGCACATGAAGGTGCTTGCCACAGGATATGCAACTAGATGTTGAACTAGGTATGGTGAAAAGTGATGAACAAGCCCCCGGTAAAATAATTAAATAAAAACAAAAACAAACAAACAAAACCTTCAGAGCTAATGACCGCGGGCAAAGAAACTCTGGCGGGCCCTTCTCGGTGTCCATGTCCTTGGGGGCTTTGGCGGCCTGGCCCGCGAGCCGCTGGAGGGGGTCTCCTTGCACACGACCTCTCCAAGAAGCCGTCGCTGGGTCTGGGCAGCCACTGCCTGCAGCCACTGCCTTCCAACGAGCAGCTCCACAGGCGCCTGCAGCCAGCACGGGGGGCTGGAGTTCCCCACTTCTTGCCAGAGAGGAAATGGTTCTTTGAGGACGTGCCGTACCCAGTCACAACCCATGAAAAGGTAAGGCGAAGCTAATCCCTCCGACATGACAGGCTGCCTCCACACACCGTCAGAGGAGGAAGGAAGCCGAGAGCCTATAACCAAACCACCGGAGAAATGAAATGGGGCCGGCGTAGCCAGGACCTCCGAGTTACACAGCCCCGGAGCAGGAGGGCAAGTCCGAAACCCAAATCAGGAAACAGGGGCGGGCGGGAGGGAAACGGGGTGGACGCTGGGGTGAGGGACCAGCCGGCTGCTTCAGAACTTGGCCAAGAGTCAGGAGCCAGGCAGGAGGGCGCTGTGGCCCCCACAGGAGGTTACAACAAGAGCCTGTGCCCCACTCTGCTGAAAAACAATGCAGCACGACTAAGGAACACGGACCCCAACTCTGCCGAGTGACCCCACAGGGGTTCCATGCTCTAAATCCCTAGAGGACAGCGGTTCTCGGGGAAGCTATTGCAGGGGTCTACATAGGACCTCCTCTCTGCGGTACGGGCAACGGGCAAGTGGGTGAAGGGGCACATGAGACAGTGTACGATGACAAAATAAGGACAGTTTGTAAACTGTTAAGGGTTCCTGGGTGAGGGGGAGTGGAGAGGGAGGGCAAATATGGGGAGCTGGTACCAGGGGTAGAAGGAGAATGTTTCAAAAATGATGTTGGTGCAAATGTGGTCTACGTACAATTGACGTATGTATTGATCGTGATAGGAGTTGTATGATTCCCCCAATAAGGTAATTGATAAAAATACAGACATTTTAAGATTAAATAAAATTTAAAAATCTGATGGCAAAAAAAAATCTGATGACAAGTGTACAAATGTATGTATGTATGTATGTATGTATGTATGTATGTATTGTGATGGGATTTGTATGTGCCACGAATAAATTTAAAAAAAAAAGAATGGTGGTTATCAACCTGTGGGTCAGGACCCCTATGGGGGGGGGGGTCAAGCAGCCCTTTCACAGAGGTCACCTGAGACCATCGGAAAGCACATATTTCCCATGGTCCTAGGAACTGAGACACAGCTTCGATTTCGTCACGCCTCCAGGAGGGCCCGCCCCCCGCCCACATGCAGCTATGCCCACACAGTACCTGGCGTGAGGACTGTTACCCACGCTCCACAACAAATTTCATGTATTTGTCATTAGAAATAAATATTTCACAACATATAATTACATATTGCTTTTGGGAATGAATCACTATGCGCGAATGATGTTCCATTTGTAACAATGAAAATACATTCGGCTCTCAGATATTTACATGATGATCCACAACAGTAGCCAAATTATAGCGACAAAAATAATTTTAAGGTGGTGGGGGTTCACCACCCCATGAGGGTTGCAGTGAGGAAGGCTGAGAACACTGTTGTAGAAGCTGACTGCTCCCGTCCTTCTCTAGGTAGTGGCTGGTGGGTTCCATCGGGTGACCTTTCACCTTTCAGTGTTAGAGGCCCAACCCGGAACCATCCTGCCACCAGGGCGCGTTTGCTGCAAAGCTGAGCAAGCGTGTGGATACCGCGCAGCTTTTGAGAGACACACACCCATCTGCTTGAAACACACCCTCACTGGTTCTGTCTCAATGCAAGCTTTTTCCATATATGTGCATCTGCGTGTTTACACCAGGACCAAACCCAGTGCAGGCAAGTGGATTCTGACTCACAGGCGGGAACAAAGGGCTCCATAGGCTGTCGAGGCTGAGTCTTTTGTTTTTGTTTTTTATTTGGGTATCACTGCTCTCCGGCGGTGGGAGTAGGAGGCCCAGCCCCACTGCTGGAATTGAACCTCCGTCCCAGTGGGCCGCAGTCCCGCGCACGACCACTACGCCACCGGGGCTCAGCCCAAGGCTGTGAGTCTTTAAAGAAGCAGGCGGCCTCATCTTGCTCCCATGGCCGGGGTGGTGGAGTCGAACCACCAACCTTTGGGTTCGTGGCCGAGTACTGAACTGCTGCACCGCGAGGGGTCCTTGGACACATCTGCACCTAGCCGTCACCGGGAAGTCTGTCTGGTGAAGGAACGAGAAGTAGGGCGAGCTTTGGGATAACTGTCAAAGCATAACTGATGCACTGCTTGACTATTTTATAGGGCTGGATGCAAAGGGTTCATGGGAACTTTTCAGCACTTTTTAAGCCCACGTTTTCACAAACTTTCTGAAGCCCCCTCCTAGGCAAGTATATAGCCCGTATTCCTATGCCACCTGTGCCAGGAAATAAAGGTTTAAATAGAAGATGAAAGGGCTGGATGGTTCGGTGGGGGGGAAAGACTATCAAGAACAGCTTACGACTCGAGGCGTGATTCACCACCCCTCAGTGCAGACACGTCTGAGTCCAGCTACTGCAGGGACAGGGAGAGGATGAAAGAAACCAAGGGTGGGATTTCAGAAGCTGCGAGGTCCTCGTGATGAGTGATCAGAACAGACAAGTCATTCTCTGGCACGGCCTGCCATGGAGTCCGTTCTGGAGGACCGGGCAGAATGGGCCGGGGGGTTCCCGAGGCTGGCACTCACTCTCTATCAGTGTAGGGAGACTCACCTTTCTTCTGAGTAGCAGCTGACGGTTGCCAGCCCCTGGCCTGGTGGCTGGCAAACCTGATACATGACCGTGACGCCACCGGAGTCACACACACACACACACACACACACACACACACACACACAAAACGTATTTAAACAGCACACTCAAGCTTATCTATTCGTTTTGCATTTGTGCCTGCTTTTTCAGGCTGTGGAATCCGAGAGACAGTCACTGGATGAGTGGTTCCTTGGGGAGGGGGGCTGGCAAGGGAGGTTGGGGAGCAAGGAGGAGCTAGCACCAAGAAGTACAAGAAAAAAGATGTCTGAAAACGGATTTTGGTAATCATCGTGCAGCAAATCGTGATAGGACTGGACCACTGAATTGTCTGTGTGAATTTTGTCCCAAGAACACTGTTTAGTTTTTGAAAGTATACGCTGCATCCCTGGAGGGCCCCCGGTGGCACAGTGGGTGAGCACTTGGCTGAAGATGGAGAGGTCGGAGGGGACCCCGATGTCAGCTCCTGTTAGCCTGCAGCCTACTCTGTCCTGCGGCCCCTCTGACTTGGAATCCCTGGACACCATAGCACGGCAACAGCTACGTGACGTGTCTTTTCCTCTGCGGCAGGATGTCTGGCAAACCCTTTTTTGTTGTGTCGTGAAGTAGCCCTATTTGTTGGCACTGAAACCCAACTGGTCTCCATAGCACGTCCAGGCGCCCGGCTAGAGATAACCAACAGCCCTGCATTTAGAAAGGCCTTTGCCAACAGGAGACAGCGCCCAAGAGACTCCCAGCCTGCTGGTCGTGGGCGCCGCCAGAGGAAGGCCAGGCGCTTCCAGGCTGGGCGTCTCCCTTTGTCTCCTGGCTCGGAGATCTTGAAGTCACGCACCCAAGAAGTGGGTGGTGAACTCCCACATGCACTGCCATTTCAGGACCCAGAGGCCTTGCTCTGTCAGATTGCGGAGGGAGGGTTTACATAGACAGGGGCCCTGGGGACCTCGTAAGGTTAGGTGTTGGGCTGTGGCTGCAAGGTCAACAGTCTGAAGTCGCTATCCGCTGCTCAGGAGGAAGAGGGTGCTTTCCACTCCCCTAGAGAGTCACACAGCGGCGGGCAGTTCTACCTTGAGGTCACCCAAGGTCACGATGAGTCACGATTGATGGCAGTGAGTGTATTGTTTGGTTTGAGTTTGCAGACAACCCAAAAGGGCCGGTACTAACTGGAAACTTGGAAAAGTTTTGACATACTCGGACATCCAAGTTCCATGGGGAACCTTTCCAGAAGCCCAACAGGGTTATGTTACAACAGGAAGCGCAGGAGGAAGTGAGAGGAGTGCCTTCATACAGTGGAGGTGGCAATCAGGGACCTGGACCCCACTGCGGAAGAAATGCTGGGCGGACAACAAATAGGCTCTCTCCGAGGAAGACGCCCCACGCGGCTGCTTGACACCCTGACTGCGACCCTGGGCTCGGCCAGCAGCAGCCTCCTGAGAGTGAGGGCGCCACAGGGCCGGGCAGTGTTCTGCCGCTCACCTGCGGCTCAGCGGCGCCGACTCCGGGACGGCTAACAACAGCCTCCGAGTCACAGTCCGAGTTAAAACAAATCTGTCCTGGTGTCAAAATAATATTCCATTGTATCCACAACTCCTCATTGTTCTGTTTGGGCTTGTTTCCACTTCCAGACGTCAAAAATCAGACAAACAAAAGACCCGTCCTTCCAGCCAAGTCTGACTCATGGTGACCCTGTCGGACAGGGTGGAAGTGTCCCTGTGGGTCTCTCAGCCAGCAGCTCTCGGTAGGAGTAGAATGCCCCGTCTTTCCTCCCGGAGCGACTGGTGGATTTGGACGGTACCCACTCCACCCCCAGGGCTCCGGGTGGGGGGTATAATCTAATAGGTGAGAGGCGGATTCCCCCCTGTCTGTATACTCCCAATTCACCACACCGCCCCAGCCCCCACGCTGGCCTTCCCTGCGCGAAGGAAGAAGCAGAGGTTTGTTCGCCAAGCCTCTAGGGAGGAGCTGGCACGGCGGGAGGTGTCCAGGCAGTGCAGAGTAAGAGACAAGGCAGCGGCGTACCTTCCCCTGTAAAAGCTGAGGCGGCTCTTTGGGGGTGGGGGTGGGGGGAACGGGGGCAAGAATGCAGATGAAGAGGAATTCTGACCGGGTATGTAATCAAGGGTGAGGGGAGAAGGCAAGGGTCCCAGGATAAAAAAGTGACGGAAAGGGCATGTCTGAGTGGTCCTGGCCACTCCCCGAGGCCCAAGTATTTCAGGCAAAGGGGCCAGCCGGACAAAGGCCCAAGGCAGAGCTGCCTTTGTTCCTTCATGGCTCAGATAGGGCAGCCGACAGGGATCCAGTCTTTTCTGACTGGCCTCTTTCAGACGGCAGAATGTCTTCGGGATTCAGCCGAGATGGAACCCATCTCAGTACTGCATCCTCTAAGTGGCCAAGCAAGAGTCCGTGGCATAGACTACTTGTATTGTTTCCAGCCGGCCATCAGTGGAGCAGCCTGGGGTGATGCTCACGTTTTAGCTACTGTGAAAGGTGCTGCTGCTCCTAGAAACATCTGGGCACATGTGTTCATAGGTGGGGAGCTGCTCTGAGGTAGACTGATGTCCCAGGAATGTGGCCCCCGAAAGGTGAGGCTGTCCTGGTTGACTGATGTCCCCAAAGGCCTGCTCTCCTGTTCCCACGGGACTGGAAAAGTATTAACAAGCTTAATAGTGTATTGCTTGATTTAGTCATTAATCACAGGACAATCGAGGTTATTCTCAGCTTGAGAACACGGATGGTTGCGTGCAGGTACAGGGAAGCTGACATGGTGTAACCTTCTAGGTCCAAGTACAAGAAAGTCTAGGTGACACACATGGAAACCATAATCGTTGCTTTTGCTTTGTTAGCAGATTTACCCTTCTTTGTAGAAATACTATAAAAAGACTGTTCAGAATAAACTTGGGAACTTGGGACTGCATACACACACACACACACACACACACCCCACACTCAGGTACTTCTCGAGGCTGGCAGGTTCCTGCATTCATGTGGAGGGGAGGCTTTCCATTTCTCTTGGGCTTACCACCCTGGTGTGAACTGCTGGACCTTCAGGGAACCTTGGGGAACCCTGGCCTGTCTGCTTTCCCAGCAGCTGTGCCCTGTTGCAGGTTCCCCTTTCTCTGCGAGCTCGCTCACACATTCCTCCTGCCTCCTGGAATACAGTTCTCTGGAAGGGTTAGAGTTTATGTCAACTTGCACCTTGGTTGAACCTATGAATCAGGTGGCAGCCTTGGGGTGGAGAGAGAGAGAGAGAGAGACAACGAGAACCTTTCTCGTCCCTTTACTTGCTTGACATGGTCCTGTGTCTCAAGTCTGGCGGCGGCAGCCCATGTGGCCCGTGGATCCTGGGAGCTGTCAGCATCCTGCCACGTTCCTGCCCACCCTGGATCGACATGACTCTGCACCCGCAGGCCTGGGGTCTCCCACCTTCCTGTGCCCTCAGTGGCAGCTGTCTGAGGCTCAAGTGGGGGCTCCAGCTGGCAGCAGACGCCTGGGCTTGAGTGGGACTGGGTTGGGCCGTGTCCTGGACACCAAACTCTTTCTTGAGATAAGGTTCTTTCTAAGGTATATATGCAGGGGCTTGGTTTCACGCCTCCAGAAAACCTAGCCTAACATACTACCGAGCGGGCACACAGCAGTACCTGTCTGTGACGGCGAGCAACATTCCACACTGCAGGTGTCTTCTGCTCAGACCCGTCGGGTCTTCAAAGCGTCACCCGCAGGCTCGTGCACCACATTGCTCATCACCCTACTAGCCCTCGCCCCGGCAGCACCCCCTTTATTCCTCACCGCAGCCCTCATTCCCGATTCCTTTTCACGGACGAGGACGCGGCATGGGCGGCAGCCTGGTCTGGCCATTTCTGGAGCCCTGAGTCCCTGGGAGGCACGAAGGCAGCAGAGGTCAGAGAGCCAGAGTGTCTATATAGGAAGTGAGCCGGCCCAGGGAAGAGCGGCTTGAACGTAATCCTAAGGCAATGGGGGGGGTCCCTTTCCAGGTAAGTGATTTTCAAGACCCTGGCCAAAGCAATTTCCCACCCAAGTTGATAGGGGCTGTTCTGACGTCAGTGTCCCTCACAGACTGCCCTCGACATGTTCACACACGAAAAGCACCGGTGTTTATTTAAAGAGCCAGTTGGATGCACTGGGCCGTATGATAGAGCCTTGGGGCCAGCTGCAGAGGCCTGTGAGGCCCTCGAGCGACAGAGCCTGGCTGCAGGTGACAAACACGCTGAGCCTCCCGGGACGTGTCTTCACGCCAGAGTCCACCCGGCTTCCGGGGGCTCAAGGGCCTTGTCGGTCTGTCGCCAGAACAAGGCAGACCTGGAGACGTACGTGGGAGAGCAGACTCACATGCCAGGCGGAGAAAACAACGCTGTACCTGCAGGTGTTCTTTGCAAGCCCTAACCACCTGCATGGGAGAGAGGGCGCCCCGGGGCCGAAACCGGAGTGATTGCACCAGATGAAGGCGGAGAGGGTGGGGGTAGTTCACGTTCACTCCGTGTGGCCACGAACTGAGGGGATGGATGAGAAAGTTGGCAGCGCAAGGGACGTCTCGTGCTAACTCTGCCACCCTCTGCGCCCTTTGGGGAAAGAATATGCGCAGCAGCTCTGTCCTCCCCCACAGAGCGACATAAACCACGCGGTGCTGGTGTCTGGGCTGTGTTTGGCCAAAGAACTGTGGATCTGACTTAAAACGGCCTCGTCATCAACCCATCGGAAAGTCTGCCTTTTCATTAAAACTGGGTTGTCTGGGGCTCAATCTTCTTGTCACAAGATTGCCTGTGGACAGCTCTGAAGTGGAGCCTCTGGCCACATGGGCTGACTGAGCTCTTGAAAGGGAGCCAGTGGGAGGAAGACACGCCATCTCTCACTTCACTGAACATTTCAGAAGGGAAGCAATGGGAAACTTCTTTTTAAGGATTCTCTATTTTAAAGAATACCTTGGCTATGGCGCACCAAGCTATGTAACTTCTTGTTGAGGCTCAGGTGAGATGTGACGGAGCGGGAGGGGACTGGTTTTGCATTCAACAATTCCCCCTGCGTCTGGTATCCGCTGGCCCACTGCCCCTCCCTCGACTTCCTCCCTGCGCTTCCTGTGCTCGCCCTCTGACCTCTGTGCTTACGTACAAGTTGCCCTCTGGGTTTAAATGGGTACTCATTCTGACACGGGGGGAGGTCTGGGGCTAGCCCTCCAGGGTCACTAGGGGGCCACAGTCTTGGGGGTCCTGTTGGTCTCCAGTTAGCAGCCTGGCCTTTGTTCGGATTCTGAGTTTTCCTCCCACTCCCTCGAGGACCTGCCGATGTGACCCTTTTCAGAGCAGTAGGTGGTGGCAGCCGGGGTGGGGTGGGGGGGATCATCTCAGTTCTGCTCTCAGGGTTGTGGAGAGTGGACAACAGTAGATTATGAAAGTTCATTTCACATGTGTCTTTTTGAATGTGGCTATTTGAAAACATTCTAAACACACCTATCTCCATGGACATATCTGTACAGTGAAATTGTGCGGACTGTCTGGTATACAGAAGATAGCTCAAGAAAACAGTATTTAAAAAGTGCCTATGTCCATCTGTGACATGAGCTACATTTCTGGGTTTTTTTTTGTTTGTTTGTTTGCTTGTTTTTTGGGCATCACTGCCCTCTGGTGGTGGGAGTCGGAGGCCCAGCCTTTACTCCTGTGGAGCCGCTGCTGGAATTGAACCTCCGTCCCAGTGGGCTGCAGTCCCGCGCACAACCAGTACGCCACCGGGGCTCAGCCCGAGCTACACTTCTGCAGTTATAATAAAAATGAGAAAGGAAGGGGGCACACGGGACATCCAGATTATTTTCCTGTTTGTATAATAGCTTTTGTGATAGATCTATTTACACGATAAATAAACAAAATTCTAAAGCTAATAGAAAAGAAAATGGCCCGCTGGGGAAATTAACTTCACTAATTATGCTGACAAGCTAAGAGATTATTAGAAAATATGCTGCGTGTAGATGAGGAAAAGGAGAGAGAGAAGGGGAAAAAAATGAAACGAAAAGTTAAGGTCAGGGTTACAATCGGGAAAACCACAGGACCAAGAACAACTGACCAGCAAGTCACCTGTCTTGCCAGGGGCAGAAACATCCCCGAGCAAGGCGTGAGCACTGGACCAGGAAAGGAGAGGCCTGCAGAAGCCTGGAGCTGCCTGGCCCGCATGTCTTGCCGTCTGTGTGTGTCATTAGAATCAAGAGGTGTCTGGGAAGAGCGCTGGCAGTAGTTCTAGGGCTCACAGGGCCCATGTCATGCTGCAAGTGCTTTTCGATTACTTCGAGACCAGGAATCCTGCGTGAGGTTTTGGCAGGGAGGGCCACTCCCCGACCTCCGTGCTCCCAGAGACCCCCCCTTAGACCCCTGTCGCCTTGACAAGCGCCCAGGCTGGTAACCCGGCGTCCTGTGAGGCCAACGGCACGCCAGGTTTAATGGTCCGAGCAGCACCCTGCGAAGGAAAGTCTTTGGCTTCTTGACATGAGGCGGTCTCTGGAGCCACCCCTTATCAAATCATGGGTGCCATTTATGCAGTTAGAACGTTACCCAGTGCTGCTTTAGTAATTGCAGTTTCATAAACAGAGGGGTGGTGCTGGCTGCCAGCCTCCCTAATCATTTATTAATGGCCAGGAGCAGGCTCGGGTAGAAACTGCATTCGACCCACACGGGCTGTGCAGAAAGACAAGGGATGAGGAAAGAGAACTGGAGGCTAAACTTAACTCCTTAAGAAAAGGAAATCTGG
>PVJH01035716.1:0-19441 GCA_004026705.1 Nesogale talazaci
CTTTGCTTATGCACACATTTGTCTTCAGTGATCATGTTGGAAAGGTGAGCATTTTGGAATGCCAATTTAATAGAACAAAGTGTTCTTGAACCAAGGAGATACTTGAGTGGAGGTCCAATGCCCATCTGTTGTCCTACTACTAACCCTATAAGTATACACATTAATCTCTTTCCCCATCCTCACTTATAAATATATGCCCTGATGTACATCCCTGTATTTGAACCTCTATACATGTTCATTATCCCTCAGTTCCTTCCTCTATTTCCATTTGCTTCCCTCTTGTCCCACTATCATGCTCACTCTCCCTTTGGGTTTCAGTATTTTTTCTTTGTTACATTAGTCTTAATCAATACCTATTGGCCTTCTCTCACCCACCTTGTCCCGGCATTTGTATCAATTGTTATTCCCTTTTTCCTGGGCTGGTCAACATCACCGCCTTTCCCCCTCTTCCCCCTCTTCAATGTCCCCTACCCTGGAGCCATCAGACTTGTCATTTTTACCTCCAACTTCTTTGTCCAGTCTATCTTGTCTAGATAGACCTGTAGAGGTAGCAATATGTACAAGAAAGGTCTCCTAAAATGGAGCAACTTAAGCAAATAAAACAATGATAACAACAGCAAGAAACCCCCTCAATGTACTGTACAATATGTAAAAGAATAATAAAAATAATAGCAATATAAGAACCTGTATAAAGTAGGGCATAGATTATAACAAATTACAGATAGGATGGCAACAATTTAGAATTCCACAACATTTAATTGTGTTCATTAGAAACTTATCCAGAGAGGTAATTTTAAAATATAATAAAAGTTAATTAAATAGTCTAAAATCAGGCATGCTTAGTCAAGCTGCACATTGAGTAAATAATCCATGAAGGTGAATTACAGGAAGATATATGTGACATTACAGTTGGAGAAAGACTCATTAACAGCCCGTGTATTAAGATGACACAACTGGAGCAAATATTAAAGTAGCTGAGGATTTCATTTTACATGGGTCAACAATAACCAACTATTGAAACAGCACTCAAGAAGTCAAAGGGTGCATTAATTTGGAAAACCTGATATAAAATACATATTTAAATTGTTAAAAAGTGAAGTTGTCACCTTGAGCACTAAGAAGTTATGTTGTCTCCTTGAGCACTAAGGTTCATCTGACTTATTAAGTCAGAGTATTTTTTAAATTCAAATTTTATTTTAGTGTGGGGTTTTTATAGCTCTAACACAATCCATACACATATTCGTTTTGTGAAGCACATCTGTGCATATGTTGTGATTGTCTTCTTAAAAATATTTTCTTTCTATTTGAGCCCCTGGCATTGGCTTCTCATTTTTCACCCTCTCTCCCTTATGCCCCCTTGATAATTTATTATTATTATTTTTCCATGCCTTACACTGACTGCTGTCTCACTTAACCCACTTTTGTGCTGAAAAAGCATGGTATTTTTAATTGCCTTAATATGCCAGGTGAAAACTAAACAATAAATAAAGATTGTAGAAAAATGCAAGCCTTTGAATTATGTGGTTCATGAAGAATATTGAATATACAGCGCATAACCCCCAAACTGAGCAAATTTGTCTAGGGAGAAGTACAGTCTGAATGTTCTTCACATACAGTCTGAATGTTCTCAAGACTTCAACTCATGTTCTTAGGATATGTTTTCAGAAATGACTAGTCACTGGAGAAGGACACAATGGCTGGAAGAGAAGAGGGCCAGTGCAAGAGACAAAGACTCAAGTGGACAGATAATCCCTGTGGAGGCAATAAAGGCCTCATAAAATACTTATGCAGAAGCAGCAGGAGCAGATAGTGTTTCATTCTGTCTTACATGAGGCTGTGATGAATCAGTACCAACTCCATGGAGCCGATCAAGAAGAAAAGCTTCTAGTCGGGATTTAATTCCGTGCTTTCGTGGTGTGTTTTCCCATTCTTCTTCTGATACTTTCTGAGTAAGTAACCTTTGCTGGTCATTTATCTTCCTCGTTACTTCCTTTTGGATCTTTAAAATAGGAGTACGAGTATTTCCTGCCTTATATTACTATTGTAACAGCTTAAGACATTATTTGTGAGATACTTAGAAGAGTAACCAGAACTGGCCAGAGCTATTGATATGAAATAATTTTTAGAGAGTTATATTAGACTGTGGCAGATGGGCCACGCTGCTGTGAGGTGGCATCGCGTCTCTTCGGACCCGCAGCAACCCTCTGAACGACAGAACAAAACATGGCATGGCACCGTGTGGTCCTCACAACTGTTCCTCTGCCTGAGCCTTTGTTGGCCCCGCTGTGTTTATTCAACTCATAGCATAACAAAATGATGGGAGACTTTAGATTTTGTATTCTCAGTGAAGAAAAAGATTAGGAAGATTCTTAAAATTAATACTTATGTTGGGAGTGTTTTTACATAGTGTTCAAAATATTTATATCTTTGACTGCAATGCTTTCCATAGTTCTAAAGAAAAATTTTAAAACTTTTCAGTGGAAAAAATAAAAATAAAACTTTATCTTAATAAAGCTTTTTCTTTTTTTTAATTTATCATTTTGTTGGGCGCTCATATATCGCTTTCCATCATACTTAGTTCAATACATAGTCACATACACTGTGCCAAGCACCCCCACTTGCCTGTCCTTGTCCACATTCTCCCAACATCTGACCCTCCACTTGGACCCTTGATATGGGTCCCCCTTCCTTCCCCCCAACCTTTCCCCCCCTCCCCCCAGTCCTCATTACTCTGCAATGATTATTGTTTTGTCATATCTTACACTGGCCGAAATCTCCCCCTGCCCACTCCTCCCTACGTCTGCCCTCCAAATGGGAGACAGTCTGCAGATCCCCACAGCTGACTTCCTTTTTCCACTCCATCCTCCCTCCACCCATCCAGCAACTTCCCTCCCACCACTGACCCCGAGGGGTCCATCCACCCCGAGTTCCCTCATTTCCAATTCCCACCTTCACTAGTGCATCCAGTCCAGGTGTAATTGCAGGGCAGATTTGGGGCTGTGATGGTTGGGAGATTTTTCTTATAGTAGTGGAATTGGCTATTGCAAAGTGTGGTGAAGAAATTAGACGGTACCCAGCTATGAGAAAGAAAAGCATCTGAGATTTTAAAGCCTTGTATTCAAACAAATGACCATCAAAGTGAAGACCAACTAAGTTCACATGGAAGGAGTGTGTGTACCAACCTGTGTGGTCCAAGAATTATAAAACAAGTCAAATCTAAAGGAGGCAATGACGTTAGAACTTAAATTGTGGACAGCTGGTTTCCAGAAGGCTATGGATGACAGTGGAAGTCCAAAAACTATGTGTAGGATTCACAAATTTATTACATCTCTGTGAATTCCCTGTGATCATAAGTGGTGGCTGTAAATAGCCCTGTTATAAGACAGAGAACATTGTAAAGGTGAATATGGCAGATGTAGTTAATTCAAAATATAGTATCATTTGATCTCCTTTTCGACCCATTTTATAGTTGTTTCAATTATTTAAAAAAAAGTGAAGGAGAAATACATGTAGATCAAGCCCTTGGTGAGTCCCCAATGGCCATGGATCAGGAATGAGAATAGCCTTGCTCCCATGCAGAATGCTTTGGAAAGCAAATTGTGGCAGATGTAGTTAGGTTAAAATTTCGCACTCTATTATTTTATCTCCCCGATGATCCATTTAAATTTGCCCTAGTATTCAATTGAGGTTTTCATCTGTTTTACTTTGTTATTGTAGTTGGTTTAAAAACATTTTTTTGCATATGAAATCCAGAATAGACAAATCTGTTGAGACAGAATTTGCATTCATGGTTCTTCGGGGGTATGGCCAGGGAAGTAAGGAGGGAAGTGAGGAGCTGATGATGATGATTGAGGAATGAAGACGATGTTTTCCAAAACTGACTGTGGTGAGGATAGTACAACTCTTCTTTAGGTGAGTGAACTATTGAATCATAAAATAGGTGAACTGTATGCCAAAAATGTTATATAAAGAATGATTTATGTATAAATTAAGTCCAGTGAGAAACATAACAACCAAATAATGGCATGAGATTGATATTTTTAACAAAAGATAATGAAGTGATCATTAAAAAAGAAAGAATTTTTGTAGAGTTCTTCATTTTATGTACCAGTATCTGAAAAAGGAAAATGACAGTATATGAAAATTAACAAACTGCTCATACTCAAGGCAAAAATTAAATTGCACTTTGAGGAAACCAGTGGGTATAGCTTAGGTTTTGCATTATTTATTCCTCTACTAATTTATTGTATGTATGAGATGTACATTTTGTATAACAGTTTATTTGCATATATGTGGCTATTACACTGATTTTTTTGTGTGAGGGTGAATATTATGTTCAGATAAACGATAGCTCCTGTAATTGAGTTATTTGAAGCAGAATACATATTTTTTAATAGCCTCTTCTCCTAAATTATCATTTCTTTTCTTCCCCACCGTGAATAATTAATATATTAAGCAAAACATCACTAATGAGCAATCTTTCATTTTATACAGTAATAAAATAAAAAATTGAAAGGCTGGATAGCAGTAGTCAAGGATTAACTCAAAACTGAAGGCTTTTAATTCCTGTGGCAATCGCTCTTCTTATGAAGCCTCACCAGCAGGACTAGCTGCCATCATGATTGAGTGTTAATTCTACTCTGGTCATTGACGCAACTCATTACAACTTCCAGTGCAGTTGAGAGTTCAATCAAACCTTGCCATTTTTCTGTACAGTGAATATTTATGACAGTAAAACTGGAACAACTCTGAAAAAGATGGAAAGAACAAGAAGTTAGAATGAAGGTGGCACATTTCTTGCTTATTCCTTAATCAGATGACTAGGTGATCAGGAGTCCAATGGACCATTTTGGCCAGTGAGAAGGCAGTAGGGAATTGAAGATGAGGAAAATGAGACTTCAGGAGCCATGCTTCTTTGTAAGTCATAGAAAGAGTGGCTGGAAGAATCGCGTAAAGAGTGGCCATTTTACAAACAGGGCCGTCTCTTGTGCATAATGCAACCCCTTTCTCCCACATGAAACTTATTCTGCATTTGACCAAAATTAATGTAGGAATTACAAAAAAATAGCCAATTTAGAACACTTTATATAAGCCCACAATATAATTCAAAGACCCAAGTTTCTTACACAAGACATAAGTTCATATTTTCAGAAGTTCTGAGATAACAACTACCAGGACTTATCCATATTCCACCTTCCTTTTCTCATGTATTAAAAAATTACTCAAAGATGGTTTCAGATGTTGAGATTTAGTCTAGTTATTCTAACATTTTTTATCATGTTCATATGTATGACTTACAGAAACAGATGCATAGTATTCTTTTGTCTAGAAAAGTTCAATTCTGTACCTAAAAAAGAAAAGAAAAAAATATTTTCATATGTGATTAAATATTGTATTTATGGCAGTAAGCTTAACTTTTTCTGAGTATTCTTTCTTTTTTTGAGAAATTCTATACTACTGATCTTCATAATTCATATTCAAATTTTACTTCCATGTTATCTTTATACAGAGACAACTGGTCATGTCACTCATCCTTTTGAAGATCCTTAATATATTCCTTTCATAATAAGACTATTTTCAATGACCTTTATTATCAACTCCACACACTCTAAAGAAACATACAGGTGAATGTGCTAATGTTTGCAGATTTAGATAATAGTTTTTTTGTATTTCCAAACAACCATTGAACCCAATCTCTTGGTATCTTTCTTTTTCTTTCTTTTACTTTGTTGTTGAGATTTGCTGAGCATATAGCATTTCAACAATTTTTACGTTTATAATTTAGTGACATGGATTGCATTCTTTGAACTTTGTACTCATTCTTACTGACTTTTTCTCATGTTCCCCTTCATTAATATTAGCACCAAACTCCAAGCTCACTGCCATCAAGTCAATTTTGACTCGGAGCAATCCTGTAGTACAGGGAAGACCTACGCAGGTGCGTTTCTGAAACTGGGAATCTTTCAGGTAGTAGAAAACCCCTCTTTACCTATGAAGTGGCTGAGGGGTTTGAACTGCTGAATCTGCAGTTAAGAGACCAAAGTGTGATTAACTTGCTTTGTTTTTAACTCAAGCACACGGTCCCTTAAGTTTCCTACTAAGACCTTTCAAGTTGCTGATGCCAGGTTGATCCTACAGAAATGTAATTTTAAAATTCTAATACTATTTAATCTAAAATATTGTTTGGATTTAGAATCCCCGATGGTGTTCTCTATTAGAACTGCCATTGACTCCTTGGGAGAAAGATCAGGCTGCCTATTCCTGTAAAGATTTACAACCTCAGAAACTCTAGAGAGCAATTTTATTCTGTCCCGTGAGTACGTTGAGTCTGAATTCTCTCAGTGACTGTAGTTTATTGCTTGGTTTTAGGATCATTCCAGGGGATATTTTTGATTTATGGTTTAAAGATTATCTCAAGGCAAAAGTCTTAGGAGCTTATTCCAGCTTCCATGTCACCAGAAAAGATAGAGTCCATCAGAATGTGACAATTTGCTGTGCATATTACATTTTTGACCTGTATTCTGCTTTAAAATCTTTAATAAAAATGTTTGGCAATTGCAGCCAGGTACCATCCAGTTCTGGTCATAGACAAAGGAGTCAGTGTTCTTGGAAATGATAAGCCACATACAAACATTTAGTTTTGCTATTTGTGTCTTCTTTCTCTGTCTATTCAAGTGGAAACAGATCAACTGTGTCAGTTGTACATTAAATCGTTACTTGCTGGCTTTTAAGACTCCAGGCAACAAATAACATAGAATGGAAGGATGGATTACAATAATAAAGCAATTAACTGGGGTCCATGAAACCATGACCCGAAACCGCAAAGCCCAGGAACTAAATTTCTTAAGGTGTGTGGTTGCACATAGTAGTCTCAATCACTATAGGTTGTTGTTGTAGATGTATTTTTCAAACAACTTTAGATTAATCTTTTACAACTTGAAACTGTTTGATAGTAACTACATTAATCACCTGTGTAATCTTTGCTGAAGATTAAAACTAGTTGCCCCTTCTTCACTCTCCCTTCATCCTTGATAACCACTAGTAAACCTATTTATTTACCAGTTCTTCCATGCTACATGGAGAAAATTTACATCTTTTCATGTGGACTAACTATGGCGTACAGGTTGTCCCTATAGTTAAGAACATCTTTATAGATTGGAATACCATTTGTCCCAATTAGACAGCATCTTCACTCACTGTTTCTTCAGTATTTCTCATTAAGTAATTGTCTTTCTTTCTAAAAACTCAGAAATTTTGTGCTTCAGGTCAAGTTGAGATAACTGGAATCAGATTAATCTCTTTCTAGAACCTTTATTTCATGTCCAAAACAGCAGTGATCCCTCTGAGATGGGAACTGAGCCCTATAGTTGGGGTAGCTAATTGCCTAGGGGTTGATTTCATGTCTTGGTAGAGAGAAGGAGAAGACAAACATAGTCTGATGGTCTCCCTATTTAGGTGAAGGAGAAGCAAGACCAAGCAAGTCAAGTGGTGATCATGCACAAGGCAGAGGGCATGTGAGCAAATAGAAGTACAGACACTTGGGTATAAAGCTCTAGTGAGTTCTACAACATCCTGTCTCCAATGGAATACTAATCAGTTATTTAAATAAACTACCCAAGGCCCAAGAAATCAATGCCTGAAAGGAAAAAATGGAACAATATCTGGTTTCTGGAACTTACGTAAGACTGACAGTCTTGAGTTCCATAGATAAAAACAAAGAAACAAGCAAAAGCCTCAAAATTCACAGGATCCAGACTTTGCTGTTCATAGTGACCTTCACTCAGGAATGAGAAAAATTTAGTCTTAAATAGAATAGTTCTCTTCTATTTATAGAAGTTTAAACACAGGACCCTAAAGTTATCCCAGAATAAAGTTCAAAATTAAATATAGGAATGCAGTAATAACTAGCACTGAATAATAAAATAGTGAAAATATTTGGATTTAAGAAACAAACTGGTAAGTCATGCAGAAAACTTGGAATATATGACACATAATAAGGAGAAAAATCAATGAGGTGGTAACTGACCTACAAATCACTGAGCAATTAGAAATGATAGATATTAAAGCAATTATTCAAAGGGCATTCCATATGTGTAATATGTTAAAAGAAATCTTAATCATATTGAATATATAAACAAATGATGTAAGCCATTTAGGAAATAAATCCAAAATGAACGTGTATACATAAAACAATAAATTGTGAAACTTAGAATAAAATATCTGGAAACAACAGCAAAAATACTGGTAAGAGAGAAAGTGTTAAGAGATTGTTATACTACATGTAAAATCATTTAAAGAAGCACTTTGATCAGATCAAGATTCATAAAATAAACCCTACAGCAACAGGTAAATGATAACACACATACATAAACACACAACTGAATTAAAACAAAGGAAGGTGGAAAAGAAGAGAAAAGAAAGATAGAGTGAAACAAAGAGAAAACAAAGAGCAACATGGTAAATTTAACCCTGCCATAACACTGATCACATTCAATGTCAATGATCAAAATACCCAATTAAAAGACAGAGATAGGCAGAGTGGCAAAAAAAAAAAAAAAAAAAAGAAGGATGCTATATGTGCTGCTTACAGGAAGACTGACAAGTGTAAAACAAAAATTTTAAAAAGGATGAAAATTGTATCATGCTGACTTGAATTAAAAGAGACTGGAGTGTCTATACCATTATTTTAAAAAAGGCTTTAAAACAAAACTATTACCTCTATTACTAAGCATAAATGAAGAATTTTACTAATCCAAGCATATGTTCACTAAGAGGAATGAATAATTTTAACTGCCTATGTGCTAAATAATACAGACTCTTAAAAATTTGAGTGAAAAAGTTATGTGTTGCAAGTAAAAGCAACTAGTTTGTAAACACTGCCAGAGATTTTTGGGGGCAAACATCTTTCAATAATTGATAAAGTAATTGCGATACTTTTTACACAATCAGTAAAGATACAGAAGACTTGAACATTATCGAGCAACATGATTATCACAGAACACGTCATCCAACAACTCGTGCTACTGTGGCTTCAGTTCATAGCCACACAGGCACAGGCTTATTCCAAATGTGCATGTTGAAGCAGAAACTTGTGATTGGTGGATGGCTGCAGACAAAATCTCTAGGTAATACATGGGTTAGGGGTAGGGTGCCTTTAGAAGAATCCAATTAAGGTCCAATCAGAACCGCGTCACCTGAGGAGATCTGTTGAACTTAAGGCAGAGGGGTCAGCTCAAGAGGTTATGATGACCCTTTCTGAGGATTACTAGGAAATAATTTCAATAGATTCTCTCGAAGTACACAGGCTGATCAGGGGACTTTTCATGAAAAAGTTTTAAGGACATTGAAACTTGCATCGATGAGAATAGGGCCAAGAAAAGCTGTGCTCAGTCTGTGAAGGTAGCAGGGGCTGTCCTCTAAGACTTTCCTTGGGAGATCCGACCCTTTGGAAAACCTAACCTTCAGAAACACACAGGCCTAGATGGAGGGGATGTTGAGTATCCATGGGTTCACAAATCGACATGTTTGTTTGATAAAGGTTTCTGTGACTTTGAAGCAAGAAGCTTTGACTTACCCTCATGTTTTCTTGTGTGTCAGTTCACTCCTAGAATTCTTATGCATTGACTTGGTTAAGCGAATCACAAGGCTGAAGTTCTGGGGTGGGATTGGTGGCCTCAGTAGGGGTGGCCCTACCAGGTGCCGTGACCAGAGGCTGGGTTTCTGCAGGTTTGGCTATGGCAGGTTGAAAGGACTGCGGTGGAGCAGTAGGGGCTGCAGACGCTTCCGAATTACTTGGGGAAAAAACAAAGTGGGGAGGCCCAACAAGTGAAGGAGGAGGAGGAGGGGGAGGGGTAAACCCAGTGGCTGTGGGAAAATTGGCATAAAAAGCGGGGACCCCAGAAGCAGTGAGAACCCAGGGATAGCTAGGTACCTGTGAAGCAGGGCTATAAATGTCAGGGTACTTGGGGGCATGGCTCAGAGAGGGGGAGTAAGGGGGAGGGAAATAACTGGTTGGTGGGTTAGAGGGCTTGTTCAGAGATGGATGGAGTGGGTAGCGACGGTAGTCATTGTAATCCTAAAGGAGAAATGAAAAAGCCCTTTAAAGTTAGTCATGTCTAACCTTATAGTATTGTGATTATATACAGTAATTGATGACAATATATGACAGGGCTTTGAAAACTTTATGAGCAGGTCCAATTGTATGTTGATTCCACTTTCCCACAAACTTTTTGAAGCACACACACACACACACACACACACTCATGCTGTACAGGTATATACACACAGAGCTGTATGTATATAGAGTTATATAGTTTAACTCCTTTCCTAAGGTTAGTGTGCTCTCATACTTTGTGACATCACAAATTATCAAGAAATAATTAGTGAGAAAATGAAATGGTCCTCAAATTAAGGGGAGATACTTTGTGCTTAAGAAAAAGTAGGTTATCATCAAGTCCCTTCAGATGCATAGGGACCATCAGGACAGAGTATGGGTTCCAAGGCTGTGAGTCTTTATGGAGGCATTCTGCAACATCTGTCTCCCACCACATGGTTGGTGGTTTTCAACATTTGAGTTAGCAGCTCAGCACTTAACCCACTGCACTCCCGGGCTTCCTTAGCACGGGGAAGGAAGGATCATACACACAATAGTGTTGGCATGCCAAAATATTTCCAGGCCTCTTTCTTCCACCGTCCTCAGTTTCCTCTAGGTTTCTAAGGTATCCCACTGAAGCCATGTTTCCGTTCTCTCTCTGACAGACTGTCTCATCACAATGTTCACTCCTGCTTGGTCATGCATCTTACATTTTTTTATAAAGGGGAAATCAAAGTGGATGTGGACTTCTGATCACTCACTTTTTGTATTTCACTTCCTCTGGGATCTCAGTGTTTTAAATGAGTAGTTTATTAAGGTAAAAGCTGCACGTACTATCAATCTTTCAAATGATATCTTCTAGGAGAAATATTTCTATATTTTCCTCTGTTTGCTCTAGGTGCAAAATTGAGAAATAAAATTTGGGAAGTTCAAAGACATTCTTAGATGAACCACAAGACAGACCTAGCTAGCTGCTTCTCCAAGGTCGCAGTCCTTGCACACCTCACCAGGTTTTGTTCTACTTTTCCACACACGAGTTGTTGTCAGCAGCATGCCAATTGTTTTTGTTGTTGTCAGTGAAAATAATTTAGGCCACTGACTGCTAACTGAAAGTATGAGGGCCAGACAGAGTCCACCAAGAGGGGCCTAGGAAGAAAGATCTACTTCTGAAAAATTAGCCTTTGAAACCAATGCATCACTTTTCTACTCACACACACACAGGTATCAGTTAATGGTCGATGGCATTATTTTCTTTACATGCATGCTAGGATAGGTTATCAGAATATCACCATCTGTAAATCATGCCCATTTTTGTATTTGTTGGAAAATATTGTTATGAAGATTTTTCTATGATGTAACATTTACTCTTTTGAATTATTAAGTTTTATTTTTAATGAGCTGATTTAATAAAGAGGCAGTGAGACTTGTAAAGAAATCAGTAGTTTTTCAATACACAGAATTAAAGGATTTAAGATATGCCTATATCTCTGTTAGATGCCATTGAATCGGGTCTGACCCAGGACAACTCCATGCGCACCAGAATCAGACACTGCCAGGTCCTGTGCCATCGTCATATCCGCACATCAAAGGCTGTCAAGAAGCCTCCCTCCAATATGACACCACATCCTCCTTACATATAACCCAGCTTCTCCACTGATGATCTGCTCCGCACATAGATTGAACCAATACAGTGAACACACCTTTCCTGATTTTAAACCTACTTCTATGTGCCTGTAAGTATAATTAAATATTTAAGTCTCTGCTTTTACTTAAACTCAATATTTAAATGGATCATTCCAGTAAAAGAATATGTTTCTTGTTATGTTTTAGTTTTCCAAAATCAAAATACTATTTTACATTATTAGGGAGAACATGGTATATAAATAGAAAAATAATTTTAAAATATAAAAAATGTTTTACCTCTTCACTGGATGAGAAAATTTTCTGAAACAATAAATAGAAATTGTTTCTTTTAGATTTTCCACCATCAAAAGGGTCTATATATACACTCCTTTTATAAAAACTGAAAAATTTCTGAGTTACTTAGAATTTTTCCCCTTAAGCAACATAATAGTTTGCTACCCCCTCAGATTTTCTTTGACTATTTTGAAATGGACACTTTATCACACTCTAAGGAGAGTACACTTAATTAGTATTTCTGCTCATCAAAAAGAATTAAAAACTTTATGGTAAACATGATCAACTTGAATATAAATAGACTCCACAAATAATTTTATAGAAAATATTAAAAGCATTAATTTTTAGCACAAATACATACTTTCATATTATAAAGAAACCAGGGTTTCTAAGTGTAAAGCACACTTCAAGGTAAAATTTATATATAATTATAAGCATATGTATATATACATTTTAAAAGTTTACTTCACTATGAAGGGAACATGCTTTTAAAACTGAGAAAAACATCAATTCATTTGAAAACACTATATTAATACTTACATACTTTATTATTCAAGACTGTAGATGGACATGATAAATACCATTAATTGCAAAAGCAGGAATCATTACATATGCTACTTATTATTATTATAATCATCACCATTTTATGTTTTGTCATAGATATTTACCTCCCAAATTTTAGTTAGACAGGAAGAATTTTGGTTTACAATATCCTTCATATGCATAAAGCTTCATAATCTGAATAAGCATTCAACTTTGTATTCACATGTCTGGATCAGAGTCCTTCCCCAAACTCACAGCCTTTCAGTCAATTCCAGCTCTTGCTAGTCAGAATTTGTTAGCCTAAAAGTCATAAAGGGAGCAGACGGCCTCACCTTTTTTCCCACCAAGAAGATGGTGGGCTGAAAACCCCGACTTTGCCATTAGCAGGCAAACAGCTAATGCCACCACCAAATCTTTCTGACTCGGAGAGGCCCTTCTAGGACATGCAGCGCTGCCCCTGTGGGTTTCAGAAACTAAGTCTTGGCAGGAGTAGAAGTCTCACCTTTCTCCCAGTGAGTAGGAGGGCATCTGCTGATGTCGTTGTGAACAGCCCAATGTCTATTATATGATGCCACCACCGTACCTGGTAGCGCCACCAAGTCTACTCTGTATTTGGGCAGGGATTGAGTGCTCTTTGAAATACATTAAGATAATCCAAACTCTATGCATGTATCCTTCTATTTTCGTTTGCCTACCAGATTGTTCCAGAAGTTGTGTCTTTCACATGTAAAAGGACTATGTATCCACTTTTTTCTCTCCAGTTATTATTTCTTACTTTTAGAGCCTTATCCATTCCATATATACTACTTTGAAAATCGTTACCCCCAACCAAGCTCATTGCCATCGAGTCGATTCCTACTGGCAATGACCCTGCAGGATAGGTTAGGGTCACTCTCTCCATGCCGGAGAGCCAAGTCTTCCTCCTACAGAATGGCTGATCTTAGGGTAGCAGTCACAAACGTCACTACTCTGGCCCCAGGGCTGCTTTAAAAACTACAAAACCAAACTCACTGCTGGCGATTTGATGGATTTGATGCCTGCTCAGAGTGGCGCTACACACGCAGTTACAGTCTCAGGAACTCACGGGGGAAATTGGAGCCCTTTGAAAGTGGTTGTTATGGCTCCGTCCCGTAGCGACTCTATGCACAACACAATGAAACCCTGCCAGGTCCTGCACGGGCATCACAATTCTATGTGAATCCATTAATGGAGTCACTGTGTCAATCCATCTCGTTGAGGGCCTTCAACTCCCTTCGCTGCCCTGCCCTGCTCCATGGCCCGGTCTTTCCTGACAACATTTCCAAGTCTTGCCATCCTGTCTTCTACCACTCTGCCTTCTTCCAAGAGAGACGTGTTTGTCCAGGCCCTTCCACTGTTCTTCGCCGGCACCACAATCCACATGCACATTTGATGGAAGTCACTCAGTCTCATCACATATGCCTCTTCACTCTTTGGAACCAGGGGTGGAACTTCCTTGCAGGGAGAAGTCAACTGTGTGTAAGGTGATGCCGAAATCGACTTCCTTAAAATTAACTGCAGGGGAATTATGGTCTCCTGGTATTTACTGTGCCTTCACCATCTCATTGTTTTTGCATTCACTCACCTCCTTTATTATCCATTTTCAGAAACTACAGTTTTCATATTGCTGATTTTTAGAAATCATTTTGAAAGTTTTAGCAGCCCGCTCCTAAGTTCTACTAATACCATTTCATAAAAACACTATGATAATAAACCATTAATAGGAATCTCTGCTCACCATTACTTGGTAAGTACATGATTTCTGCAATTTTAAAAGACCATTCACTCACCTTCTTTGCAAAAGCAACACGCACAATGCAGGCCCAAAGCAGGAGCTTCATGTTGATTGACCCTATGATACAAAACTAAGGGTTTTTTCAAGGCATACTCTAATTTTAAGTTCTTTCTCTTCTAGAGAGGGACAGGGAATTTTGCGAGTACCTCCTTCTGAACTAGGATGATGCCAAACTGACAGTTTGTTCCTCCCAATTCCTTTCTGTTCATAGGAGCTAGCCAGAAAAGAACCAACACCCAAACCAAACTTTGCCAGATATACTTCAACACCTGGCTGTGAGAAAACTTTCCATAGGTGTAAATCAGTTAATTTAATTGTGTAGGGTGCATTTTGCAACAAATTTATCCTGGAGTACTTATCAGAAAACACAATTGCTTAAGAGCAGCCATACTGAGAATACCTTATTGAGATGGTCTTTCTGTGACCTCAGTGAGAGATTGGCATCATATACTTTTTCTATTTTCTATTTTATTTATATCTATTTTCAAGTGAGCATATCTAGGTCTTTCTCCTATTGGCGTAGTTCAATAACATAATTTAATGTCTTAAAGATACTCCAAATCAAAGGCTAGGTTCATTTCTTCTTTTGCCTTTGTCATTATTTGGAATTCTGGCCTGGAAATCTAACACTCATCCCTCATTAGGACTCTACAGCCATCATGATACCCCCTTTGGCGTTCCTTGCTTCTTCTCTGGTTTTATCTTATGGTCTTCATCAAGCATACACATTTTTTCAAAATGCTGTTTCTATAACTTTGTGAGCTGCATAAAATACTTTTAGAATGCAAACTATAAAATTATAGAAAGAAATAATGAAATAAATGAATATTTCTGATATATCTTCATACCAAAATTTTCATATCATAAATTGAAGCATTAAAAAATATTATTGGAAGCCAAGGCTCCTTGAATCAAATATAAAGATTAGTCAAATATTTGCTTGATGGATTATTATATTTTATCTTTCAAGATAGTCTACTTATGTTTAAAGTAGTCTAACTATGACAGTATATTCTAACTAATTTTAAAAAGAAAGAGTACTGCATATCAATAATAAGTTAACAAATACCAATTTTCTTTCTAAAATCATATAAAGAGTATAAAATAGTATTTAGTCTCATCAAAATAATTTGTAGCCAATGAAAGATAATAGGTTTATAATTTTAGAATACTTAAAAACCATTTCCAGAATAGAGGAAAAGCAGATTTAGCAATAATCTAAAAGTATTTATTAGTTTGCCACTGTCTCTCAATTTACTGACCTATTCAAATATCACTCTGACTTAGAAAATGAGTTTTCTTCCCTTTACTTTTTAAAGATTCTAAGCAACTAGTTTATCAAGAAAGATGTAATAACAAAGTACACAGTTTTACAGAAACATACAACTCTCTATACAGAAACAAACCATCCTTCTCATGTCTCTGTGAACATCTGAGATTCGTTTGAGCCTGACAAAGACACTACAGGATAAATTACCTTCTCTCATGCAGTCCTGAGGCGAAAGATCAGACGTTCCTGCTACCAACCTCTCCAAAGCACGGACTTCTGTTGCCCACCTCCCAAACCACAGAAGAATATAAATTCTTTCTAAGTATTTGAAAGGGTTATTTAACATAGACACTATAGAGAAACTTAAAAGCAAGCATTAATCTCAATATAAAAAAAAGAAAAGAATACCTTGTTTTGAAAAAACAAGCTTGTAGGTCTGGCTAAGGTGTCTTGATCACTTTAATTCACAAGTATTTATATGAAGTCCTAAAGTAATGCTAGTTCTTTTGTGTTGAAATAAATCAGCATAACATCTAAAGAAAAAAGAATCTATCATTTGGATGAATTTAACCATGAAATTTATATATTTTGGGAATTATAAAAATAAGAAAGATCTTCTCAACAGCATGATATTAAAAGAAAAATTTGGAAATGTCTAAATAAAGCTTTGCGGATATATTTTTGTATTTGACTCTGACTTCAATTAGAAAGTAGCATGAAGGCAATTTGTTTTTTATTGTATCTTAGGTTGAGTATGGGGTGGGAATTGTATAAATATTTTGAACATATATATGTTCAAATATATATGTATTGCTTCCCGTATTAGTTATAAAACATGAATATTCTCCAATGAATAGATACTAACATATGTAACAGTCCTTCCCCACCCCATGAAAATATTTTTTGACGATTGATAGATTCTATTGATATGTAATATAAAATTAGAAATGAAAGTAGAAAATAGTACAGAGTAGCAGTGCCTGGATCATATGTCAGTGTAAGATGAAATGCTGTATCTCGATAATCTTCTGCGTCATTATAGGGTTTGTTGGGATATACATAGAGCATTATCCCAAGTCATATTTTTGTGTGGCTTGATTCAGACCCACCTAAACCTATATACTCATCATCATGTCAAAGGTAGAGTAAGGCATATAGATATCTCATTACCTACTGAACTATTATTATTCATGTGAGCTATTTAATTGAAATTATAAGACATACAGAATAGAGATGAACATAATCTGAAGTTAAGAGAATAGAGAACAAAGTCAAGCTAATTGTGACACAGACATAGCAAATGATTCAAAATAACTAAGATTACAATATTAAAGTTCCTAGTGACAAAAGGAGATGAAATCACATGGCAATATCTTCACCGAGATGCAAAGAGATATTATAATGTGCTCATTTTATAGTAAATTGCATGATGTTCTCATTGTGTCATATGCTATATTATGTCATATAATAAATATAGCATATTAATGATATAGGTAATGTTGATTGTATATGCCATATAATACATTATGTAGTATAATCATGTGCAATATATTATAGCAACAATATATTACATATAATTCTAATTATAATAGAGTCATCAAGATACTATAATATGTTTATTATTACATATCAAATTAAATCTTTTGCACAGAGATGTTATAATGTGTTCATTGTAACAAAGAGGCAAGTGAATGAAAATAAGAGTGTCAGAGTGAAAAAAAAGCATCAATAGATTTGACACAGATGAACAAATAAGAGAAGAATTTGAAGACTGGTCAATAGAAATTATCAGTTGAAACACAAATTGGAGAAAAAGAAAACATCACTACTATCAAGACAGGAGCATCTGGACTTATGGGGTAAAGTCAAATATTCTAGATTATGAGCAGAAAGAGACTAAGAGGTAGAAGAAGTGCTTGAAGAAACAATAAATGAGTACAGAACAAAATTAATAACAGAAATCAGAACCCCAAGTACAAAATGGTTAGAAAACACCAATCAGGTCTACAACTACTACATGCACATGTGTGCTCACACACACACACGCACACACAAACACATCTCTAACATATTTAAAATGTTGGTCATCAAAGACAAAAAGAGAACAAGAAGGGAAAATAAGCACCTAAGGATATAAGTGACTAGTCGAGCTAATTTCTTTCTTTTTAGAGAGCATGCAAACAAGATGTAGAAAGAGGAGGAAAGGGAGAAAAAGAAAAGTGATATATTTAAATGAGTGAAAATAAAACACTGTCAACCCAGCAGTGTATGGACAGAAGGAAAAAATCCTTCAAAAGCAAAAGAAATTGTATACCAGCTCCCTCCTGAGTACAATCCTGTTAAAATCTTGGAGCCCACACTTTGAAAGAAATGAAAAGGCGAAGAAATGAATGCTTTTAGAACTATGCAGTTACTTGAGACAAGTGGATAGATTCATAAGGCACAAACTGCTTCTGTAGTAATATACAACTAGTTAGCTCATTGAATCATGTGTCCTCTTCAATTCATAACACAAAATTACATTGAAAACAGCATCGAAGTACTTGTATGTGGTTGTGGAATGTTCAGCAGTATTAGGAATCAGGCTGTATGTTGTAGATGAAACAGATGAGGGTGCATTGCCTGTACTTAATCATAATACAGAAGCATATGAGTTAACAAATGTTGGCATTATTCAATGCGACATGTGCTCACTATCTAACAAGGTCCAAGTTATTCGATAAAGTAATTACAAATTCTCAGCTTCGAGGCTGGCATAGTCAAGGACAACTACTATTTTTCTAAGGGCTGATTCAGAAATTGCAAAAAATATTGGCATATTATTTACAAATTCTTTACTTTATAGAGCTATTCCAAAAAAGTATCTGACTGCAAAAGCAAGAAAGATTTCATGGTAGAGCTGAGATTTGTCCTGACAATATCACATGACAAACACTCACCACAAATGAAATCTCTCCTGAAAAATGTAGCTTAAAATGTAATTAAAATGGAGGCTGAGCCCCGGTGGTGTAGTGGTTGTGCGTGGGACTGCGGCCCACTGTGATGGAGGTTTAATTCCAGCAGCGGCTCCACAGGAGCAAAGGCTGGGCCTCCTACTCCCACCACCAGAGGGCAGTGATACCCCAAAACCCCAAAACCAAAAAAAAAAAAAGTAATTAAAATGAATCAAAATATTGCTTTCAAAACAATGACAAATTTATCCCTAGAAATGGAAATGATTCAATATGGACTACCCTCCCATACAACTCTATTACGGAAAGCTCTGCCCGGTGATACCGTGGTTATGCCTTGGTCCATAGTTATTGGTCCAAGGCCACCTGCCTCTCCTCGCAGGAGAAAGAAAGTTTTTTACTCCTTTAAAGAGTCATAGTCTCAAAAACCCATAGGGCAGTTCTTAGTGAAATAGGTGAGGCACAAAATTAACAAGTGGCATAAGCTCCAATTACAGTGTATGAAAAATCTAGACTAGGCAAATGCAGAAACCAAAAGTTATTTGAAGTTAACAGTATAAGCAAAGGGAGGATTGTGAAATCTACTGATGAGGATTCCTGGTTTTCAGTGAAAACTCCAGGTCCCGACCACAGAATCTAGTGCAGACAAGAATTCCTCCCTTGGTGCGGACTTTACACTTTCAGAAAAGCAGACAGCTTTATCTTTCTAATGAGTCAACAGCTGCTGACATGAATGCTAGCATCCCGCTGTTACCCTAGCTCCTGTTAAGGTTGAATTTATAAGCAGATAATAATGATGGTTTTACAATATGGAGAGCATAATTAATGTCACGAAAATGGGTTTCAATGGGAAA
>PVJH01035717.1:0-19424 GCA_004026705.1 Nesogale talazaci
TAAGAGCTGCGAGAGTCCCCGATAAAAAGGATCTTTTAGTTAAGAAGCCAAAAAAAAAAAAACAGTGCAAAATAGAAGCCTGGAGAGGAGCACATCCCAGCACAAAAAGCATCTCTTAAACACACATAGTTTACAAGAGGTCAAAGAGAAGGGGCGCCCTAGTTAAAAAGAGCGCATCTTTTCTGCTCACTTAACCACAAGGCCACTTTCCACACATCGCCCCCAATCACCGGTTTCGAGAACATGGCGTGGTCACCCCATTTTACAAAGGAGGAGTCCAAGGATCTGGTAGAACCACCTGGTGCTGCCTTCCGCCAACATCCTGGATCAGAAGGAGGCCCAGGGGGGCCCTCAGCCTGTGGGGCACTCGGACTGCGGTCTTGCGAGGCCCGGCGTGGGAGTGTTTTTGCGGCAAAAGAAAACTAATAGACCTTGTTTCTTTACCTGTACAGTAAGAATGAGGTTCAAGCAATAGCTACACCTGTCGGGGCCGTCCTGGGAAGTAAAATATTTTTTAAAAGCGCTTAACACGGCGAGTGTCTCATCTAGCCATACTTGAGTGCTGGGAGTGAGCTGACGGGGATTATAACGCAGCTATCACCGCTGTGCTCGGAATTGCAGTTACGAATGGCGGCAAATCCTTTTTTCAGAAAATGAATGGAGAGGATCAAAACTTTTCAAATTAACTCTGGGGAGTAGTAGGAAATGAATCAAACTCCCTCCCTCCCTCCCTGTCTCAGATCACTTAAAGGAGCAGCGGCAAATGTTTTGACAAGCCAGGGAGGAGACTGAACTCAGCATTACCTATCCAGTTAGGAGCAGACGTGCAAGCAGCCCCACCCAGAGAAGCCACCTCCCCGCAAGGCGCCCCCAGACTCTGCCTCCCGCGCCTTTCTCAACCCTCCCGTTCTGTTCTGCTTTTATTCGCAATATTCCTGCCACCACGCTCCAACCAAAGCCTTCCTGTCAGCCTCCTTCCACCACCGAGTCTTCAGCACCCACAGGGCTGCCGAGAGACTGGCAAAGACCAGCCTTTGCTCCTTAAAGCATAGAAATGAGGTGGGTTGAGGGTCGAGGGCAGAAAGAACCTACAATGAAGGACGATGGGAAAGGGCTGAGCCCCTGGGAGATGGGAGGACGTGGGAGCTGAATGTCTCCAACTCTGCCTAGACCCCTCTCCAGTACTGCCTCAGAGGAGGGGGAGAGGGGGGGAAAGAGTCCCTCAAAACACACATGTGCCTTGGGGAGGAACACCGGTGTTCCCCGAAGGGTTGCAGAGGAGCTAGAGAGGGCTGCTAATACAATTCATTCAGTAAAACTTTCCAATCCTCTCTCCCCTCTCCCCAAGATGCCCTCTCCCCCCAAAGGCAGACTGTTCCCTTTCCTCCCCAGGGCCAGGGGTAGTTCAGGGGCCAGATCTTGTCCTCACACATTCCCCACTCCCGTCTCTTCTCCTTCTGCCCTCTGAAGTCATTGACAGCCATCCACACCCCTCTGTACCCACAAACATTACTTCGTGGTGCCCTCCCAGGTGTCTGAGGAAACATGTGCCCCGGGGGCTTTCAATGGCTGATTTTTCAGATGCAGATGGCCAGGCTTTTCTTCTAGGGGACACCTTGGAGGACCAGAACCTTTCCATGAAAAGCTGAGTTCATTAACAGCTTATGAAAAACAAACAAACAGTGTGCATACCTATGGACACCCTGTCTCACAGCGATCCTGTAAGGACAGGGTGCAGCTGCCCCTGTGAGTTTCCAAGCGGTAACACTATCCAGGAATAGAAAGGTCTATCTTTCTCCATGGAGCAGCGGGTGGTCTTGAACGGTGGACCTTGTGGTTGGCAGCCCAGTGTATAACCACGAGACCACCAGGACTCATGGGGTCGCTGTGAATCAGAATCAACTTGCTGGCCGTGAGGGAGGGACACCCCTACACTAAAGTGACCAGGCGTCCCACTTCTGGCCGACAGTCCCAATTTCCAACAATTTTCCCCGAGTCACGTGACGTTTTATAAAAGTCCCAATTTTGGGAAAGAATGAACGACAAACTAGGGAACGGCAGGAGAACAGGACTGGAATATACCCCCACTCCCCCCACCCCTCAGTCAATGGTGTCCCACTTTACCAATGTTAAAAATCTGGTCACTTTACCCTATACTCACCAAAAATGTCCAACACCTGAGTGAACTAAGATAGGATATTTTTACTTTACCCATTAAAGAGAAGACCAAGATCATAATGTTGATGGAACTACAAATGTTTATAATATATTGGTCTTTTCTACCATGGGGGAGGGGGGTGGGATCCTTTAAAAAGTTCCCAAAGATTTAAGATATATGTCCATAAAACTATTAAAAATATAATGGCTGGGGTCAGGTTAAAAAAAAAGTCCCTGAAGAAACATGGAATTTAAAAATACAGGAATTTAAATTTTTTTATTAAATGGGAAGTCATACATATAGCACTCCATAATTCAATCACGTCAAGCAGAATTGTTCAGTGGCTACCGCAATTGGTTTCCAAACATCCTCTTTCTTCTTGGACTCCTTGACACAGTCTGCCTTTTACCCCTTTGGACATTCCTCGTACATGAACACTTTCTAGCGCACTAGAGACACTAAAACCTCCCTTTCCGAGTAAAGGAAACAAAGACCTTCACAAAACACCCGGCTGTCTCAGGACTGCAGACGGAGCTCCGTCTAAACAGGCCCACGAGTCGCATTCCATCAGGGAAAATGTATTGGGACAGCTAATGCCTGAAGCATCTTCATCCTGGCTTTCAGGGTCCTGCTGGTCCCTTGATTTTAATGACCAATATGGTGACTACACGGCACCCCAGGTTGGGAGTGATGGGGTTTCCAGTTAGTTGGGTTCTCTTTCACCCCCACCACGTCCCTGAGAACGACATGCCAAGGGGGAGAGAGGGGAAATGGCCAGAGAGGAACCTGGCATTCTGCCTGTCACCTTCGGGTCCATCCTGTTGTATGTCTGTCTAAGAGTGCACCGGATCAGCCAGGCTGATACCACAGGAAGGTTCTGAGAGAAACTGGTGGTTCCCCTCATAATTTCTGTTGACCCTAGGTCAATAGTGGCTGCAAACACATTTTCACCTGGGCTCATTCCCGCATTTCTCTCTCTGCGTATCTGTCCTTCCTTGTCATAAGGAAGGTCCTGCCGTCTCAGGACCCACCTGACTCCACGATGACCTCATGAAGCCTTATTTCATTGGCTAAGGGTTAAAGACCAGAGCTCATCAGTGCCTACAAGGGGTGGGGAAAAAGGAGAGAAGTTGCTCAGAGGCACCTGTGCTTCTCTTCATGGTGTTGGCAGCACAGCATGAAGGACATCATCAATGTCACTAACGTATACAGGTAAAAGTGATTGAATTGGCAAATGTCCCACCCTGCATGCAAATGTATTCATCACAATAAAGCAACGGCCAAATCTATTTCTGAACAACGGCACATCCACAGGGACAGCACCTAAGAATTCATTCTATCCTTTGAGGGACACAATTCGATCAATGGGATGACCCTGAGAAAACCCAGGACCTACAGGAATCACCCTGGTGGGATGGTTATGTGTTGGACTGCGATCTGCATGGTTGGCTGTTTGAAACCACCACCCGCCCCAAGGTAGAAAGACTGGACCTTCTAATCCTGTAGTGTAGATGGTTATGATCTCAGAACCCCACGGGGGCCACGGCGGGTCAGCATTGACTCAGTGGCAGTGAGTTTGAAGGGGTTTTTTGGTTGTTGAGAATCTATCAAAGCAGAAACAGCACACCACGATAAACACCACATCTGACATAACCATGTAAGAGTCAATTGGCTGGCATCATTTTAAATATTTGTGAAAACCACGCAAAGCTGGTTAAGAGTCTGAAGTCCTCTTGGTTCACACACTGGCATCTACTCGGTTGTAATTTGCAAGAGGCAGCTTTTCATTTTGGTTTGTTTGATTTGTTTTGTTCCCTCCCACCCCCACCCCCGCCACTGCCAGCGGTAAATTGCTAGTTTTAACTGCTGCCCCAATGAGAAATTGGGCAAGGAGGGTGCTCACAAAGGGGCACTGAAGCCAAGTTTGTATCTCACAGTTTCTCTCCGCCTTGCAAACTCCACAAACCAGAGTTGGATGGAAGAATTCTCAAAGTCATTTTAAAGAGGAAACAGCTGAAAGTCATCAGGGCCATAGGAAAGGCCACAGTCATCCCAATTTGCCCAGAATGGAGGAGTGTCCCAAGCTGTGAAACTTTCTATGCTAAAATGAGAGCCAGCCTACGGCAAACTGGGGTGGGTGATTGTCCACAATGTATTCTGACTTGGCTACACAGGTCTTTGTATCCAGGGAAACCAGAGTGTCACCATCACGAAGCATTGCCACGATGGCCATTTATCTTTTCTAGGGAGCATGACTGAGATCTGTGTTTAAGACACTAAAATACAAGCTTAAGATATTAAAATGTAAACTGGAACAAAAAGAATGGTGTTAGAAGACTTGAAACCCAATCTAAAGGCAGCTTGCAGATTTTGGGTCCTGTGGACGTAAGAGAGAAGGAATTCATCTATCCATCCATTCATCCATCCATCTATTCAACAAATATTAAGCATTTTCATGCCAGGCGCTGTGCCTGACCCAAAGATGTGGCAGCAATCCAGACAGTGACAAGGTCCCCATCACTGATGCCCAAGCTTTCCCATCTTAAAGTTCACTAAGTGCAATAATGAAAATGTCCCAAAGAACCTCTCAGCTGACAGAGGTGGCAGAGGGCATGGCGGCTTCCCCGGGAGGAGCAGGGGTCCAGGTGCAGTGTGTTAGGAGTACGGTGCCGGACAAGGGGAACTGTGGTCTAGGGCAAAAGGACAACACACGCAACATCCTGGAGCTAACACGGAGCCCAGGGCATGCCCAACAACTTCCAGAGTCCTAGTCCCACGATTGGGCTCGAATCCACTTCAGCCCTTCCATATTGTTTCCAGACAGACCACTTGGCCCAGAAGGGTGGGCCTGTTGATCCGACATCTCTACGAGTCTGCTACTGCTTTGTGACTGGAAGAATTCTTTTTGTGCCTTCCAGACTTTCTATTGATTTAGAAAATAGAGTCAGTATGTTATGAGGCATCGTGAAGCGGAGCAAATCAGTTTTGCGAATGTTCCCTGAGAGGTTCAGAGCGACCTGCTGAGGGTCAGCTTGGCTATGACAGTTTGGATCCCATGAGATCTAGAACTTACGCGGTTAACATTTGCATCTCAAAGAGGAGCTGACGGACCTGTGAGAATGAAGGCTTTGGACTCCTCGTTCATCTGCCTAGATACAGTGAACCTCTAAGAAGATACAGTAACCCAACGTGGATCAATTCTGAGGTGCTGATGCAATCTGATTCATTCTAGGAAGACTGGAAGAATTTTATGAATCCCTTTCAAGTCTATTAAAAGCTTGTAGACTTGTCCTAAAAAAATAAAACTCCCTGAAAAAAGCATAAAGGTACATATGAACAGACAGTGTATTCCTGTTTTTTTTCCCCTTCATTGTTTAAAAAAGCAAACAAACACAGAGACTGGTCACATGCCAGCCTCAATCATCTCAACACCTCTGCTTCTTCACACAGTGTTTCCCACAGACCTCGGCTTGCAGGGCAGGCAAGCTTCCCCAAACGACCAAACCTAATCCTGCAGGTCAATCCCGGCTCAGGCGGATGCGCTGTGTGATACAGGAGAACGACTCCCAGGAGCTTTCTGGTGTAACATCTTTTCAGAAGCCACTTCTTACATGCAGCGACAGAGGGGTTCGAACAGCCAACCTTTTAGATTAACCATTGACTGCAAACTCCCCAGACAACACAGCCAGAGTTTGCTGAGCCGCTTTGATCTCTGTGCTAACACTCAACTGCCGATGCCAGCCTGAGCGCCCCCCCTCGTGGCACAGCTCGGGCATTTTCCTGGTAGAGGCCTTGGCAGGCGCCGTGAATGTCGAATGGCGGGGGAAGCAGCATCTCTGGAGGCCCGCGTGTGCATCCAAGCAGACACTGGCCCAGCGGGGTTCCAGGGCGGATACTTACTGCTCTGAAATTCCAGGCTTTGGGAGCAGGAAACATAGGAAAGTTGTTCTGCCGCTGCCGTTTAGGTCTAGAAGAGGAGAAAAGAGAACATGCCATTATTGATTGGCTAGACGACCATAGAAATCCCCAGCTTCAAGGACAGCGTTCTCAAAAAGGACGTGCCTGCCTGCAGGGGTGGCCCAGGTCAGCTGGGCAGCGGTGGTTGGTTGTCCACAGCTCGGCAAGCATCAGCAATCAAATCGACTCCAACCTTCCCTCCAGGCCCCCAGGAGGGCAGCCCCACAGCGTGTGTGGACACACACACACACACACACACACACACACAATTCTCTACTGGATACTGTCAGGTGGTGTTTACAGCTTCAGCTCTGCCCCGGAGGCCTGCTCTCCGCAGGGGGAGGGCTGCCCGGCCCTGGGGGGCCCTGGGAGCTCGGGTGTTTAACGCCGATGATCCATAGGACCTTCAGCTGTGGCCTAGCAAGTCAGGACTGGTTTCTTCACCGAGGAATCTCTCCACATGAGTCAGTGTTGTGAGAAGGGATGGAGGCAGCACCAGGGAGGCGAGGGGAGGCCAGGCAGGTGGGGCCACAGCAGGGAAGGAGAGAGGAATGAGAGGTGCTATCATGGCCACACAGGGAGCGCCTCTCGTTTCTGTATGATGACCCCAACGAGGGGGTCCAATTCTAGAAGGTTTTGCAGTTCTGTCAGACCTGGATAAAACTCTGGCTTGACTGGATTGTACATCAAAGTTGAATAAGCAAAAATGAAGTTATCCATCACGATAGCAGTTGCTCACAGATAGTGGTACTTAGCATCAAACAAAATTCAGTCAATTTGGAATGACAGCGACCTTACATACAGTGTCAAACTGTCCCACGGTGTTTTCAGGCTGTAAATTATATACCAGTCGACTGCCACTTCTTTGTTCCAGGGAGCAACTGTGGGTTTGAACCACTGGACTTTAGATTGGTAGCCAAGCACTTTATTTACCTGGCCACTAGGGCTCCTGATGGCACAGCACAGTTTCATAAGCTACATAGTTCATTTCACGGAACTTCACTCTGTGAGCTGAGCGCATGACTATACCCATTTAATGGATTTAAAAAAAAAACTGAGACTCAAAGAGGTTAAAGAGCGTGGCTTTGAGCACACAGGTGAAAACAGTATTCTAATTTCTGTAGTCGGCTGGCAACCCCCATGCCATTTTGTTAACTGCGTGGACCTTGTCCGGGAGCTTCATCCCTCTGAGCCTTGGCTTTTCTGTCTGCAAAACAAGGAAATGTACACCCACCCTACCAGGCCCTTGGAGCCCCGGTGGCATGGGGGCTATGCACTGAGCTATGAACCACAAGGTCTGCAGTTTGAAACCAACAGCTGCTCCTTGGGGGAAAAGATGAGGCTTTCTATGCCTGTAAAGGATCACAGTCACAGAAACCCACAGGGGCAATGCCACCCTGTCCTCTAGGACAAGTTGGAATCAACTTGATGGCAGTGAGTCTGGGGTCTGGTTGGGTTTCTAATTGCAGGTCCTCGGTGACACCGTGAATTGGCCGGTGAAGTGCTGCCCAGAAGATAGACAGCAGTTCTCACCCACCAGGCCTTCCATGGAAGAGAAGGAGGCTATGAACTCCGGTGAAAATGTCCTCTCTCAGAAGCCCGACAGAGCCGGTCTGCTCCGTCCCAGGAGGCTGTTCTGAGTGGCAGCGGTTCTCTGTGACACATGAGGCTGCCAGGAGTCAGATGAGATCAACAGCTGTCTGCACGCACGGTTCCTGGCTCCTCTCCCTGAAAGCCAGACCCCAACAACAGTGTGCATCTGCAGACACTGGGTAGACAGACACACAGGCAGCTTCCCAGAGCAGGTGGGCATTCCCGCCTGATGTATCTTTCTCTGTATCGGACTCCCTCCTTGGGCTGTCCCTTCTTCCCTCCCCCACAAGCCCGACGCTAACAGCCCTGGATAAAGACAACTCAAGGCAAGCAGAGTGCCATGGGTGGCAGCTTTGATGGAACACCCTTCTTTCTCTATTAAAGAACTTGTTGGCTGAAGGCCTCTGGAAAAGAAATTTCTCCCTTGAAAAAAAAACAACACATCTCCTTCCCCTCCCGAGTTGTAATTGGGCTGCGCTTTCCTAATTCCACTATGAGCTTCACGGCTTCCAAAGCAAGAACATACACCCGAACATAAACACGTCCGCGTTTATCCACACACAAGATGATCACGAGAACTGTGAACAGTGATCACATTATGGACAGGAATAAGTCCTTTACCTGCATAACTGAAGCTTCACAGCTGTCATAAAGCAGGCATGTGTGTGTGTGTTGGGGGGGGGGGCATCACTGCCCTGGTGGGAGTAGGAAACCCAGCCTTGCTCCTGGAGAGCTCTTGCTGGATTTGAACTGTCAACCCTGTGGGCCGCAATCCCGCACACAACTACTTGGCCACCAGGGCTCAGCCCCAGACCTTCTATTTTTATATTACAGTTAACCCTAGAACAACCCTGGGTTCGAACTGCAGCTGCCAACCTCTGTGCAAATTTGTTTGTCTTTCCTGTTGTCTCACAGAGTGCTCACAGGGCATATGACAGTGACCACTGCTGTCCAAGTGAACTCATCTTTCCAGTCCTGCTCATGGGCAGGTGATCAGGGTCACTCCAGATGCTACACAGAAATTTATGGCTCGAGTCCAGGCCTCAACAACACGGCTCGTGGCAAGAGGGATCACCAGCCATGTGTAAGTGGGACCACACAGGGCAAACCTGTGTGAATAATACTCAGATTTCTCAACTCTGCGGGAGCTCCACGACCTAAACCCCTCATGGCCCGAAAGTCAACTACCTCCTATTAACACAGAACAGACAGAGAGTAGGTATTGTTGTCTAATAAGGAGCCCTGGTGCTGGAGGGGTTCAGCGTCTGGCTACCACCGAAAAGGTCAGTGGTTCAAGCCCCCAGGAGGAGGAGGAGGAGGAGGCTGTTTTCTTCCAGAAAGGTTTGCAGGGGCGGGGAACATCGGCCTGCGGGCCACGTAAGGCCTGAGAAAGTATCCGTGTCAGCCAACTAACATCACATGCCTCACCAAAGAGAAGCCCTTTGAGCCCTCGCATTAAGGGTGCGCTGATTAAATATTTGACCAGTTTAGCTCACAAGTGATGTTGTATCCAAATGGCTCTTGGCAGAAAAATTAAAGTTCCCCACTCCTGGTTTACAGGCCTGGGATCCCTGCGGGACAGCGCCACTCTGTCGAACGGGGGTGCTATGTCTGAGTCAGAAGCAATAGAATGACAATGCCTATGCATCTATGAGGTGCCTTCCAAAAGTCTATGGAAAGACAGAATTTTTTAAAACATGGAATTTTTCCACAAACTTTTTTGAACTCAAGATAAGAGTAGTGTACATTCTGTATTACAATACTTACATATAATGTAATATAAAGGCATTGTAGACTTTCTAATAAAGACTACATTATAATGGGGTACTCCAACACATTTCTATAAATCATTATGATCCGAAAATCTATTCATTGCTGCCTGGTGGATTCTGACTCATGGCAACCCCAGAAGACAGGGAACAACTGTTCCTGTGGGTTTCTGAGTCTGTAGATGCTTACAGGAGCACAAAGTCTCATCTTTCTCCCTGAAGTGCCTGGTGGGTTTGAACTGCTGGCCCTGTGGTTAGCAAAGCAACCCACTATACCATTACACCATCATGCTCAGGTGAGCTCACGAGAACATCATGGTAGAACGTAATTCTTACTCTCTCATTTTACCAATGAGATAATCTGTAATTCAGAGCATTTGTTTTGTTTTGAGGTTTGTTTGTTTGTTTGTTTGTTTGTTTGTTTTGGGGGGGCATCACGCCCTCTGGTGGTCGTGGGAGCTACCCAGCCTTGCTCCCGGAGAGCTGCTGCTGTATTTGAACTACCAAGCCAATGGGCCGCAGTCCCGCACTCAACCACTATGCAACCAGGGCTCAGCCCCAATTCAGAGCATTTATGCCACTGTCCAGAAATTACAGAGTTGATCAGTGGTCACGCAGGGATTGAACCCTAAAAGTGCTTGAGTTCAGGTTCAGCGGACAGTCCTTGAGAAGGACAGTCCTTCTCAAACACAAAGATGGGACAGTCCTTCTTAAAAGCAAAGACGGGCTGAGCCCCGGTGGCATAAGTGGTTGAGTGCAGGACTGCGGCCCTCGGGCATGGCGGTTCAAATCCAGTGGTGGGTCCCCGGAGCAGCGCTGGGTAGCTCCCATGACCACCAGAGGGCAGTGACGCCCCCCAAAAAATAAATAAATAAAAGCAAAGACATCCCAGCAAACAGGAGAGGATGACTCTGACGGGACCAAGGGCTTCCTCAGAGAAGCACCAAGATTTCAGGGCTCACACCATGTGGCCTCAACATCACAGAAAACACAGCGAGTTCACCAATTCTGGGACAGTGATTAATATGTGATTGTATTTTTCACATCTACAAAGTGTTACTTTTGTTCTTGAGAAAACACAGAGCAGAACCGATTCCCCAGCCTCTCCCTGTCCAGTGGCATGACAATGATGACATGCATGAAGTCCGCAGCCACTTGCTCTTCCCCGATGATCCTCGACCCACTGCCCTTGAAAGCGGCTAGCTAATTTGTTTAGTTACTATTGTCAGTTTGATCCCTTCTAGACACAGTTTCAAAGAGCACAATGCTCAAGGCAGACATTGTTCATGAGTTAAGCTAAACCACTAAATTCGAGACATCTTCCGTGGATAATATTCATTCAATATTTTAAAGATTACCTCTGGGAAATAGAAAACTACCAGGAAACCTACTGAAAAATGCACTGTTCCTAGTTCTAACTTGCATTCCCCTCCTGTCCATCCCACCATCACCTAGGATTCCAGATCAGTAGTTACATTAGAGCTGGAGACCCCATTTAACAACTCTCAGCCGGCATCAAGGAGCATTGGCAGTCGCATGCTTTACAGCCACTGAGACCCCCCTGCTCAGCAGTGTCATCTCATATCTCATTCCCTGGAGGTCGCCATTGGAGCCAGCTGAAGAGCAGCATTAAAATTAGCAGGGGACCTTCATATACCAGATGAAAATCCATTGCCACAGAGTGCGTTCTGATTCAGGGACCCCCTACGGGGCACTTCCCCACAGGATACTCAAGGCTATCATCTTTATGGAAGCACTACCTGCACCTTTCTTCTGCAGAGCTGCTGCTAAGTCCAAGCTGCTGACCTTCCCATTGTCAGCTGAGCACTTGGCCACTGGGTCAAAAGAAATACCAAATGAAAACATAAAGCATTTTCACCTAACTACATCTGCCATAATCGATTCTCCAATGGTCTCTGTCCGATAGCAAGTCTATTCACATCCTTTAACTGTGATCCTCCAGGGAGTTCACTGGAGGCGTAACCCATTGTGCATCTGGCCAATGGATTTGGGGCCTTCACTGTCATCCCTAGCCTTCTGCTACCATTCCCTTCTTCAGATGGGGATTTTATTATTTATAATCCTCGGATCACACAAGCTGGTGTTCTTCTTCCTGGTGGACTTAGTTCATGCCTCACTTAGATGGCTGCTTGTTTTAAGACCAGCTTTTAGGATCCCGGAACTAGTCTTACTGATAGCCAGGCACAATCTAGTTTCTACATTGCACTTTCTTGTGGCATCCATCTCTTCAGTGACCTCATCATAAGGCCGAGTATCATGTAGGGCCATGTCATAAGAACTACTTGTTCTTAGATTGGTAACCCAATATATTTTAACATATTACCAATAGGAAAAAATATCAGGACATTTTTACATTGTTTATATTGTCTTCACAATGTAGCCATGTTTTACACATTTGTAGCCCATCGTGGGAATCAGAAAGATTCTCCCAAGTTATTTCCCCAAACTTAAGCTGCTTGCTACACGGGAATATGATTATGCACCAAGAGGTTAACCAAAGTAGTGGGGAGTATTCTTCCTTAGGGTTATTGGCTATCCAAAACAATCAGTATGGCCTGCCCCACCCTAAGTAGGGCCCACTGCCCCCTGAGAAGCATACCAATAGTGTACTTCCTTGTAGGAGACAGAGGTCAAGCAAGCCCACCCAAGGGTGATGTCATATTGAGTCTAGGGTTCACCTTTCTTGTCACGTGTATACCCCTAGCAGTCCCTCCGCTTGAGGTTACATGTATGCCCTAGCCCATCCCCTTCCTGGAATTGTACAACCCTTTCCTGTGACGTATATCCTTACCTGGGATTAGGGGCCTTGCATGGTGCCAAAGGGTATCTAAGGTTTGGGCCCAGGAAGCCCTCCCCTCTCTCCTGCCTCTCTGGTGCCGCTCTCCCCTGCTGTCAGCGTCAGACACTCGGCCCCTCTCCTCCAAGTCATCCCTTCCCCCACTCGCTGCCTCTCCATGTGGGCCACCAGCCAGGGCTGAAGTGAGCATGTTCTATGTCTGACTTTTATTACTTCTCTGCCTCATGCTCTCTGTGATTCTACTATAATAAGTTATCGCTATACAACTGCGTCTATTGAACTTGTGATGTATGTATCAGAGGCTGGTCTTCCTCTGAGAGCCCATCTTACGTGGAGCCCAGCCAGGCTTCCAGCAATCAATAGCCATATGTGGCAGGTGGCTACCATATTGAACAGCACAATTTAAGAAATATAATGCATGGAATTTCTGTCTCCAACTTTGCAAGCTCACTATTGTGTCTTTCATCAGCAAACTGTCTCAATCGAGATCCACATGTAAAATTGTTCCAAAAAATGATTTTAGTGCCTATCTGAAGATAGACACATTCTAAAGACCAAAGTATTTCACAAGGGCTTTAGGGAGGTCCTCAGGTGATTACTTTCAGGACTCAACTGTACAAACGACCTACTTAAATTAGCAACCAACAGAAAATGGCCCAGACAACTCTCAGTGACATGTCCCTAAAGAATACAGAAAAACTCTAAGAAACCATTCCAGAACTCACTGAGAAAGGGGTTGAAATGTTTCCAAAATTCATGGGAGTATTACCTTGGAGGGGTTCCGTGAAATGGCTATTTGGATCAGTTCTCTCACTTATCTAAAAAATTAATTTTTCTTATTGGGCTTTAAGAACGGAGCTTGCTTTGGTGGCACATATACTAAAATTGAGCTGTAAGAACTCTATACATTTATGCTCGCTGATACTCCAGTAGCCATATTTTTTAAATCATTTTATTGGGGACTCATGCAACTCTTATCACAATCTATATAACCATACCTTGTATACAAGCCACATTTGTTGCCATCATCATTCTCAAAGCACTTTCTTTCTATTTAAGCCCTTGGTATTAGCTCTTCATGTTCCCCCTCCCTCTGAACTCTTGATAATTTATAAATTACTATTGTTTTGTCATATCAAACACTGTCCAATGTCTCCTTTCACCCACTTCCATACTCTAGATAGGAGGCTAATATGTAGATCTTTATAATCAGTTTCCCCTTTCTATCCCACGTTTCCTCTACTCTCCCGGTATCGCCACTCTCACTACCGGTCCGGAAATGATCCTCTGTCCTGGATCCCCTGCGTTTCCAGTTGCTATATGGACCAGTGTACATCCTCTGGTCTAGTTGGATTTGGGTAGAATTGGGGGGGAAGGCAAGCATTGAAGCGCTAGAGGAAAGTTGCATAGTTCATCGTTGCAGTGCCATATTTTTAAAGGGAACCAAAAGCTCCTCGTTAAATAATAGCATGAAGTAGAATTCTACCAGCGACTGCACAGAGGGCAACCAGCCTGTGCATATCACTCTGTGCAGTCTGGGAACTGATGGGAATGGCTCAGGCATGATGCTTTATAGCGCCTATAAAAATTAGCCGTAATGGAGGCTCGAGGAATCCCTGACACTGTGGTCCTTGCTCATCCTGCAGGTCCAGAATGGAACTCCTCCCTGTGGCTCCATTTCCAGCCAGACAATAGGTAAGTAGATAAGGGAGAAAATGACACTATTGCAGTGCCTATGTCTGAGAATCTTTGGGGACCAAGGTCACAGCATTTACTCAAGGTCAAAGTTCTGAAGAGTCAGGAAAGGACACAGAGTAGAGACAGGAAACACAGGGAGGAGGTGGTTAGGTTGATGTCCCATCGGGGAGACTGTAATCCGTGAGATGGAAAAGCATGTGCATGAATCATTGAACATAAAACAGACGATCGGCTCTGTGAACCGTCACCCAGTGCACAATAAAAAGTTTACAATTTTAAACAAAATGGAATGAGTCATATAAAGACCTGCTTCTGAGGCACCGGAACAGGGATAAAACTCCCACAACTTCCAGGTCTCTCATTCCACCCCCACCCCAAAGTTTTTATGCTCAGAGCATCTGCTTCTCTCTTCTGGTGAGAGGGGGCATTCACTATGGTTCCATGTCACATGGCAGCTTTCTGCAAAACTATGTCTTTTGAACAGCTTTTTTTTTTTTTTAGGAGCTCTTACAGCTATTATAACATAATGTTGCCACGTTTCCAAACACTTTCCACTTGAGCCCCAGTATAAGCTCCTCCTTCCCCCTCCCCCCCTTTTTTTCAAATGAATCATTTTATTGGGTACTCATCGAACAACTTTTCGTGAATGCAAATGCCATGGATTGAATTGAGTAGTTCAAAATTTTGGAGTCCTAATCTCCAGAATGAGTGGACATGACCCTGTTTGGAAACAGTCTTTGACGATGTCGTCAGTTCAATGAACACAAGGTCATCCTGAAATAAGGGGTGCTGCTCCCATCTGAGGCTCATCCTTCTGGAAGAGGCGGGGATACGCAGAGACAAGGAAAATGGCCATATAATGACAGTGAGTCCAGTGCCACCACTCCCCAATCTAGACGAGACGGGAGTATGGACACAGGTATAGGTACAAGATAAAATTCACAGCACATGGAACCCAGGAATAGGAATGGGAATAGAGATACCAGAAGGGTAGGGGGGAATAGGTGCGTGGGAGGGGGGCAGCGATCGCAACGAATGGCACATCACCACACACCCCCACCCAGGGGGAAGAACAACAGAACCAGTGGGAAGGGAGATAGTGGTAAGTCTGAGATTTGAAAATAATTAACAGTCTATCCTCTATCAAGGGACCACGAGAGTTGGGGGAGGAGAGGGAGGGAAAAGAAGAGGTGATTTCCAAGGACTCAGTGGAGAGTAAATGTCTAAAAAAGAGTGATAGACTATATGCATGAATATGTCTGATACAATTGATGTACGGATTATAGCAAGAGTTGTAAGAGCCCCCAGTGAAACAATTTTAAAAAAGAGTGAGTCATAGCTGTAAGTCATTTGGAATGCCAAAGATTGCTGGAAGCTACCAGAAACGAGGAGGAAGGAAGGAATTGTCTTTTGTAGCGCCCTCAGAAGAAGCCAGCATGGCCATTACCTGAACTTGGACTTGTAACCTTGGATTTGTAAACGTGAGACCATCAACCTCTATTCTGATAAGCTGCCCCGCATATAGTATTTTGTGACGGCCATCCTAGGAAACGTACAGAGAAGGCCTTCAGTAATCCACACATGGTGCCCCAAAGAGGTCGTCCAGTGTGACATGGCACAGGTGACTCAAGCTCTGTGTTCCCTAGTTCTCCCACCTGTACAATGAGGTGATGACCGGCCCCCTCCGAGGGCTGTTGTGAAGACTAGATGAGTTTATTCAGGCAAAGTGCAGTCCCTGGCACACAGAAAACATATGTTAAGAGTCAGTGCCCCCCTGGATGATCACTCTGGAAGGCTAGGGAATGTAGAGTGTGCAGTCCATTTTCTCCCCAATTTGGAGGAATTCGTCCAGTCACTAGAGAAGAAATGCGTGGGGTTTAGCCTTCGGTTTCATGGGACAGCCTTATGTGCTGTGTTAGTCTGGGTAGACTAGAGCAACAAATTCACAAGCACACATATGTATCTAAGAGAGAGTTTTATAGAAAAGGTAATTGGGCATTAAGAAAGCATTCCAACCCAGTCCAGTCCAAGCCCACGAATCTGATGTTAGCCCGTATGTATGCTACCAGTCTCTAAAATCTTCTTCAGACTCACGAAACACAGGCAATGCCACTGACTGCCTGCAAGACAATCACAAGCCAGATGGGTAGAAGGCCTTTGGATCCAGTGGCATTGTAAACTGCCAGGGGTCTCCGAGTGGCTCCTCCAGCTGCAGAAGTCTAGCTGCATATAGGGGGCTGGTCCGGCTCAGGGCACTAGGGGTAGCTCCATGTGGCTTCTCCTCAGGGGTGTCTCACAGGAAGTCAGCCTTGTCAGGAGAGAGTCTTCAAGCAAATGTTGTCAGTGGAAAGTCTCCACAGAAGTGAACAGAGAGAGATACTGTCTCTGCCTCCAAGAAGGAATTGTCACACTTGCCAGAATTCTCAGGAGAAGGCCACGTCCACACAAAGATCTCATTCGCTATCTCCAGATTGACAGGCTAGACTCCACCCCTACAGTCTTAATCCTCAAAGTGACACCATATTACATGACTGCCACCTACACGCATTGAAAGCAACACGCATCCAACTAGCACACTTAAGAGAAAGAGGAAGGTGAAGGATAACCACTCGCCTAATTGTGTCACCTTCTGGGGCCTTCAGAGCAATGGCCATTGTGTTAGTCCGGGTGGACTAGAGGAACAAATTCAAGGACACTCATATAGATATAAGGAAAAGGTTTATATACAAGAGGAACAGGACATTGAGCCCAGTCCAGTTCAAAGTCATAAGTCCGATATTAACCCATATGCCCGAAATCAGTCTATAAAGTTTCCTTCCGACTCATGAAGTCACAGGTGAGTGGGTGCAGAATCCCGACACTGGCAGGGGTCTCCCCATGACTCCTTGCTTGGGCTCAGGGTCCATCAACAGCAGAAGCAACTCATCGCTGGCAGAGGTCTCCACGTGGCCACCCCAGCTTCAGTGGTCTGGCTCCATCAGGTCAAAGCCATGTGGTCTCTCTGCCGGCTCCTCCAACTTCTTGGATGCTGCCATCTTGTCTTGTCCGTGATTCATCGTCTCTGAGACTGACTCCCAACAACTGGGGAAGATAGCTGCTCATCTTCATGAGGAAAATATCGCGAGATTTCCCAGAAGTCTCAGGAGAAAGCCATGCCCACATAGAGGCCTCATTGGCTACTCAATGGCTATTAGTAGGCTAGACTCCACCCCTACATTTCAATCATAAAATTAACATAAACACATGACTGCCATAGCCATGTTCCCTGAGATAAGCCAACCAGGGGCTGTGGATCTGCTCAGCACTCTCCTCCCTCAGGCCTCTCTCCTAGGCAGAGCTGAGTCCTAGCAGGCCTCCCTGAGCCAACCGACCAATTGTTGTGGAGTCTGCTACAATTCATGGTGAGTCCACATATGTCAGGGCATAACTGTGCCCACAGGGTCCTCAACGACTGGCTTTTCAGAGGGAGATCACCAAGGTGCCTTCAGTCGGGCCTGAACCTTCGGCTTTTTGGTGACCAGCGGACACATTAACCTCTGAACAAAAGGATTCTCAAATGCAAGCCAGCACCTTGGTTGAAAGATGTCTATAAACCACACTGGATGCTCTGAGAATTTCAGCTCAGGCATCTAGGAAGGAGAAGCCCTATGGAAAGGGTACAGTGTTAGGAAAAAACTGAAGAGTTCTGTTGTAGACACATGACAAGTTTGAAGTGCCTCCTGGGCCTCCAAATGCAGGTCCAGAGTAAGCATTTGTATAAAAGATGCTGGAGACTGTACAAGATAGCCATCCACATCCCGATATAAAGGGGTACTCCCCCAAAAAACGGAATTATTTTATTTTGTTTTCAAAGCTATGTCTTTAAATGTTTTTTACAAAACAACTTTGTCACCTTCAAAGGACTCTCCACCATACTTAACACATGTGTCAAATCTGCGATTCTGTTCTTGGAAACATTTTTCAAACTCATCTGTTTGAATGGCTGACAACACCTACCTTGTTTTTGACTTCATCTCTTCTACCTTGTCAAATCACTGTCCTTTCATGGCCCTCTTCATTCGTGGAAACAAAAAAAAAAGGCACATAGAGTGTGGTCGAGTGAGTAAGAAAGATAAGGCAAGGGAGACATGCTGTTTTTTGCCCAAAACTGGTGCAATGAGATGGCTGCATGATCAGGTGCATTGTCGTGGTGGCAAAACCAATGCCCATCTGCTAAAAATCGGGCCTTTTTTGTTGCACTGTTACCCTGTCTTTTCAGAACCTCTAAATAAAAGCTTAATAAACAGTTTTGTCCTGGTGAAATGAACTCAAGACATACTACTAGTCCACATTTTTATCTCTTCCAGGAAGTTGATGGATGTCCAGAATGAAGTCTGTCATCAATCAACATTTCACCTTTTTTGATATTAGAAAACCACTTGGACACTTGACTTTGCCCCCATAACATTGTCCTTGTAAGTGGTGTTCAACATCACAATAGTTTCTGCAGCATTTTTCCTGAGCAGGAAACAAAATTTCCCAACTGCACACTGATCTCTTAAATTGGCCATCACAAAGAAGTTTTGAGAGAAATCGCTTTAATGAAAAAAGTAACCGTGACCAGAGAGAAACTTCCCAGGTGATGCCACTGGGTGCATTAACTCAAGAGTGAGTTGTTCGATGCTCACCATTTTGGTTTGGGTTGTTTCTGTTTTTGTTTTTGTTTGGGGGGCGGGGGGGTACTGCCTCTTAGGAAGAGGAGAGGAGGTCATTTAAAAGGATAAACAAGAGTGAGGGGGGCTCCTGAATGTTCAAGTATTTCACCACATAGGACAGAGAAATGTCCACAAAATTTGGCAGCGTAGTGGTCGCTGGTGACTTAGCAAGAAGGAGTTAGTAGAATTGAGGGTCAAGAACCAAGAGACTTGCCCAACAATTCCATAGAAACATTATATATATGTAGGATGAGTTGTCATAAAACCATGAGCACTGGGCTGAGCCCCGGTGGCATAGTGGTTGTGCACGGGACTGCGGCCCACTGGGATGGAGGTTCGATTCCGACTCCCAGGAGCAAAGGCTGGGCCTCCTACTCCCACCACCTGAGGGCAGTGATGCCTATATATATATATATTTTAAAAAAACCATGAGCACTGTGAAGTCAGCACTTCATGGATGTTTGTACAGGTTGTCACCAGTTTCCAGACAGCAGGCATATAGTAGATGTTCAATTAATGTGAATGGGGCTTCAAAAAGTTTGTGGAAAACTTCCCATATCTTTTAATTCCATTTTTCTACACACTTCTCAAAGCCTCCTCATATCTGCTAGACATTTTTGAACTTTCCTAACATTTGCAGTCCACAAGTCAATGGTTAACTTCTCAGAAGGTCATGTAGAAGACACTAATAAATACCACAAAGAAATTATCCCGGGAAGGAATTTTTCATGCCCCCC